>PVJO010005955.1:0-93571 GCA_004026905.1 Hystrix cristata
GGGGAGAACCTTTGATGACTATGCAGATGGTGCTACTTGGGAGATATTTTCTACAGCTAATTCCTCCACCAGTTTGTAAAATCCTCAAGTACAGGGACCGCTCCTGTTCCAGCTTTGCATTCCTGGTACACACTGAATCGATGCTGGATGAGTCCAAGCATGAAGGAAGGAATTGTTGCTGGGTGGAAGGACAAAAAGACAGTAGTGAGAAGGTAGCTAGGGCTAAGTAAACTAATGGACAGAAGAACGGACGGACGGGTGGGTGGATGGTTAAAGTTGGTACTAATGGGAAAGTAGACCTATTATTGAGTGAATGAATACAGATGGATGAATGAGCAGATTTATGAACGAACAAATGAGAGAATGTTGGATAGAGGTGGTGGGTGGGTGGGAACACGCATGGCAGGAGGTGATCATCTAGCCCCTGCTAGACTTCCCATTCATAAGCACTCATGGATTAGATAAAGCTAAAGGCAAAAATATTTCTGTGATCCCCTAAGCAGACATCTGACCCCTCTCCTGCTTGAGACCATTCCCACATATGAAGGCCAGGGACAGAGCACTCTCCTGCAGCCTCGTTCTGATGGCCACACCATCTTGGTCATCTCATCCACTCGTGGTCTTTCCCAACAAGTGGTGCCTGGGAATACTCTGGAAACCAGCCCCACAATAACCAGCGGGCAAAGGGACCTTCTCAGAACACAACCCTATCAGCGCCCCACAACCCCCTTGCACCAGCTGCGTCCGTGAGGAGCAGACACAGCACCCGTGCCCACTGCATATTTGTCACCAAAGGCCTCCAAACCCACAGCTCCCAGCCTCTTGTACGGGGGACAAAACACTTCCCATTTCTCATGGAAGTGGAGCTTCCACTTTGCTGGAGGCATCAGGCATCTTCCCGCATGAGGCATCTTCCCGTGGCGAACTTCTCAACACCCCAAGGCCGGAAGCTGCTAGTCCTCAACACACTCATGTGCCCAAAGCCATCTGACCACTAAGACCCTAGTGAGCAGAGATCACAACACTGGGTCTGTCACAGAAGCTCTTTCACTATTCTCCAAATGTCCCCTCCCTCCCTTCTATGTTCCCTGTAGGACCCAAACATGAACTGGATCCTGTTCCTTCCTTGCTTCAAACTCTCAGTGTCTTCTCACTTCCCTGAGAATAGAATCCAACCAAACCCAACCCCCTACTGAGGTCTCCAAGGGCCTGCGCCATCAGAACCTACCTCCTGCGCAGACCTCACTCCCCCAACTTGCCCCCTACCCGGTCACACTGGCCTCCTTTCAGTTCCTTGATGTGCCAAGCTGAATTCCACCTCAGGGCCTTTGCACAGGCTGTGCCGATAGTCATGAACTCTCTTCTACCTGAACTTTGTCCAAGTGACTCCTCATCGTTCCCATATCCTGAATGTCATCGACTCCAGGTGGCTTCCATAACCACCCTGAGTAAACAGGTGCTCCCTCTACCTGGACTGCAGCACTCTGATCATTTCTTTCCTCCATTCTTTCTGTGTCTGCAATGATACATTTATTTCTTCAGCTGGCCCCTCTCTACCCAGCACCTGGCATTGTGCTGGGCCCAAAGCACCCACTTGATATATATTTGCTATCTGATGAACGAATGTCAGATTTAGAGCAAAGACTCTAGCCAGACTGTCTGGGTTCGAGTCCTGCATGACCCAGACTTCCCTGGACCTCAGTTTCCTCATCTGCAAAATGGGATAACAGTAGTGCCCACCCAAAGTGGTCATAGAATTAAATGAGAGAACAGGGTACTGTTGGAGTGCTGAGTATAGAAGAGTGAGGGGCATCAGCGGCCCAGCCCTGCCCTGTCTGCTCTCTGAAACCACGGCCAGGAAGGAAAGTTCTGCCGTGAAAGGAAAAGAGCTTTGAACGCCAAACGTAAAGTGTACAGTGTCACTGGCACAGCCATAGGAAGGGGGGGCTGGTGTTAGCAGTTAAAAAAAAAAATCTAAAAAACTTTTTTAATAAAGCCTACAAGTCTATCTCCTTCCTTCTTTATCAACGACACGATTTATTGACCGGGGAGGCCATATTGACTAAATAAATCTTGATAATGACCACGGCAGCAATCAATACCTGCTTATTATCAGCCCGGGCTGAGAATTCCATCTTGCGGAACGCAGGCTCGACGACAGGGGTGCCGCGCGGCGTGGGGGTCCCGCAGGCGGCCGGGATGGATGGGCAGGCGGCGCTCTTTCTCCAGGCTGGAAGACGGGAATGTGCCCCATCAAGAAAACTCCTGCCCCGAGCTGCCTAAGCTCCGAGGCTGGGATTCACCTGCACGAGTGGACGGTGGTGGGCTGTTTCAAATCTTTTTAAATGCGAGCATGATCACTGCAGATGATGGCACCCTCAGGAGAAGACCAGAAGTAGGAGCCTCAGCCCTGGGCGGACACCGCTGTCCACTCTGGTCAAGAATGCGGATGTGGGTGACCAAGAGACCTGAGTCCTGGGTTCAAGCCCAGGGGTGCTGCCTGCTGGCAATGTGGCCTTGGACTGAACTGACTGAGCCTCAGTCTGCTTAGCTGTGAAATGGGAACAGCAATGGCAAGGCTGCTATGAAAATTGGTAGGGATAATGGCAGTGAAGGGTTCTGCACTCCACCTGGCATGGAACAACAGTGCGCAACCTATTGGCTATAGAGACTAAGGCCTCGACGGGTCCCTCCAAGGGTGACCATCTGCCCCCCAAAAACCAGCCCGGACCTCCCCTCAGTGCTTCCCAAGGAGAAGCCCGTCTACCCAGCTGCTGGCTGCCGGGTCTCGGTAGGCCAGCCTGGGAACTCTAGCACTTGCAAGGTAGGTCAGGTTTAGTCCCGAGCTGTGAGGCGCAGTGGAGTACCTGTGCCTGGCTGGAGAGTGCAAGCAAGCTGCTCCTGTCTGCCCGCAGTCCCCAGGATCCTCCTACAGCTGACCAGAGAAGCCCAGGAGGCGAATGACCACAGTGGCGATGACAACCATAATAATCTCCTTGGGTTTTGTTTTGTTTGTTTTGTTTTGTTTTGTTTGGTGCTGGGGATCGAACTCAAGGCCTTGCGCTTGCAAGGCAAGCCCCTCTAACCACCGAGCTAAAACCCCAGCCCCCATGAAAACCATAATAAAGGTAAAATGGATGCTCTTATTTACTGGGGAAAAAGCATGTTCCAGACCAGGTGTAACGGGCCTTCCACGCTTCATCAGATCCATGCACTATCCCTATAAGGCACAAATCCATTTTATGCCCATTTGGCCGCTGGGGAAACTGAGGATTAGAGAAGTTTAGGTGGCTGCCCAAGGCCTCACAGAAAGAAAGCAGCAAGACCTCCAACTGCTCCAAGCCCGTGCTCATTTCAGACATTTTTCGCAAGGCAACTGGAATTCAGCAGGAAGTGCCCTCAGATCTTAATGACAATAACACTTGTTAGTAAGACTAATAAACACTGCCCAGTAACAGTCACCATTCAGGAAAGGCTTACCATGTGCCCGGCCCCAGGCCCAGTGTCTATATTGGGTCATTGCTCTTTATTTCTTACAGTCCTTAAAAGAACAGTACTGTCTCCAATAATTATCTACTAGAAGCCTCCGAGGGCAGGGCCTTGGTCTTTGGTGTCCCCTGCCCGCATTCCCACAGTCCCGTCAGCACCTGACACCCAGCAGGGGTTGCAGAAGACTCAGTAAATAAACGAATGAATAAATGAGTGGCCTGCCCTGACGGGTCAAAGAAGCTCCACATTAGGCAGAAAAACAGAAGCCAATAGAAGAAGAACATTAGTCCAGCAGGAAGATGGGATTGACATCCTGCTCTCCCACCTGACCATAAATGAGGAGGCTGAGAAAGGAAGCCCTCACCTCTGGGTCACTGAGCTGCGATCCCTGCTCCTTTTCAAAGCCTGGTGTGCTGACTGGGTGGACCCGTGAGCCAGGTGTGGGAGAGGAATGTTGTCTGGTTTGAAAATGTTACCTGGCTCCCCTGTGTCCCCGAAGATGGCCATCCCACAGGCTGTGAGGATCTGCTTTGAGCTCTCTGTGGGCAAGGCCACCAAACCATCGCTAATGGCCCGCAGCCTGCCGGCAATTAATTAATGGCTGTATTAATTAGGAGGGGAGCCACCTCCCAGGCTGGAATTGGGGTCACCGATTTCTAAAGCGAGACCGATGGAGCTAAAGATAAACCTTCACTTGCCGCAGGCCTGAGGCCCGCTCCCAACTGCCAGACCCAAGACAAGCGACTTTCAAGAGCCAGGCGTGGGAGAAGGAGCTGAGGAGCCGACAGGAGGGCCCCACACGCATGCCAGCTGCCTGCAAGGTGGAGTCCAAGGCGCCTGCCCCAAACTCGGCTTCTGTGGCGTCTGACCACCCCATCACGCAAACATCTGAGCACCCACTGTGTCCTTGCCGCGCCCAAGGAGGGTGACAGAGTAAACGAATGAATGAATAGACATCACCAGATCAGATGGAGTAGGGTAAGGAGATGAGAGAAGTTATTTTGGAAAGAGCAATGGAGGCCTCTCTGAAGGGGGACCATCTGAGCAAAGGAAAACAGGCTGGGGGAAAGAGCTACGGAAATGTCAGGGAAAGTGTCTCAGATAGAGGGAGCGCAACCCTGAGATTAGAACAGGCTTGGTGCGTTTGAAGAACGGCAAAGGGGACAGAGTGGCTTGCATAAAGAAGGGACATAGAAGGGAGAGATACCGAGAGGATGGTAACAGGAGACGGACCTCATCGCACAGAGCTTGTGAGCCAAGTAGGGACACGGCAGCAGTAACGGGCATCCCCACAAGACGCCACAGGGCCCTTGACAGTTTCCCAGGTACCCGGGGCCCTATGCAGACACCTAAATCTCACCTCATTTTTCCTGGGGAGGTTGTGGGCCTCTGAGAAGCAGACAGAGGTGGGATTATATGGCAAAGAAATGCATCAGGGTCAAGGCCTGCACCTGCTGGAGGAGGCGGTGTGAAGGAGAGGGAAGGGAGGCGGGCTGACAGGCAGGAGCTCGGGATTGCCATGGAGCTGGCAGAGGGGTCCCATCAGCCCTGGGAATGGGTCTTCTCGGAATCCCTGCACACTTTGGCCTGGGTGGGGCGGCAGGAACCAGTCACACCCACTGTAGTCAAAGCCATAAAACACATTCTCATGGCCAACATCGGGAGAGTCCATCCCTACCCCCACCCTCCGGATGAGAAAACCAAGCTTCAGAAAGGGAAAACGACCTGCCCAAGGTCACTAGGCAGGGGCAGCGCTGGGACTGAAATCCTAGCTGCCCTGTGCACAGTCCTGAGCTAGAAATGGGAGATGGGGGAGAGGAATTTTCCAGCAGCTCAGGAAGTGGGCTGAATATCTTATTAAAAAATAAAACTGATACCCAAGGTTTTCTGAGGCTTGACAGTCTACAAAGTCCCACTGAGAGAGGGTTCACTAGGAGCCACACACTCAATTCCTCCTTTTATTCTCCATTCTTAGCCCAGCTGGCAACAGTGAGGGTGGTGGCTCCAACACCTGCTCATTCTGCGCCTCAGCTCACCGCTTCCTATAGTGCTTTGCCTGCACAGTTCTGCCTACCTCAGGGCCTTTGCACATGTTGTTCCCATTTCTGGGATGCTTTCCTTGAACTCAACTTTGGCATTTCTGCTGAAGTGCCAGCTCTTCCAGGGAGCCTTCCCTTAGGCTCAGACTCAGGATTTACCCTCCATGTCTGACTGCGTTCCTATACCTGTCCAATGACACATGCATTCACCTTTCCCATTGTCTGGGGGCTCAATGAGAGCTGGCACCCTGCCTTCTCTGTTCATTACGGTGTCTCTAATACATGGTTACTGCTTATCATATTACGTTATTCATTATATTTGCTATTAATTCTATAATTACTAATTCTTAGTTCTACCATGAGTGGTAAATACACATTTCTAGAGTGAAAATAATACCCATTATTATTAATCTTAGCATTAGATAGCACTTCTACGTGCTGGGCACAAATCTCAGTACTTTATATTAACTCAGCACCTTGTATCAACTATATATCAACCCAGTCCTCACAAAAATCCTTAGGGAAGTAGCTACTACGTTATCCCCATTTTACATATGAGGAAATTGAGGTCCAGAGAGGTTAAGTGACTCATCTGACGTCACACAGTTCATAAGTGGCAGAGTTGAGACATGAAGCTAGGCTGCCTGGCTCCAGACGCCACGCTACACATCACGGAAGCAGGAAGGTGCAGGGCTTGCTTCTGCAGCCTGCACCACACCCACGCAGGTAGCCAGACTGACGGTGTTCCTAAAGGTCCAGAGTCACCCCGGGAAGATGTCCCCAGCAGCTTGGGTGACTGCCTCACTCCGAGTGACCGCCTTACTCAGGGAAATCTGCCGCGGACCAGGCAGCCCTGGCGACCCCTGCGGTCTCCCCATCTGCAGCACCCACACCCAAACAGTCTGCTGGGCCAGTCAATCGACCATAATGGCTCCCGGGGAGCCATTCGCCCCGTCCAGTTTGAGCGACGGCGGCTCGTGGAGTCTTAAGCACCGCTGGGCTCCAGGCGTCTCGGGCAGACGACCAGCTCAGGCCAGAGAGGCCGAAGGATTGATTTTTTTCTGTCTTCTTTCCTTTTAATGACAAATGTGTATCCGGGAACTGCTGTTTCATTTGGCTGAATTGAAGGATGGTGGAGCTGGGGGCAGGGAGGGGTCGGAGCAGGCAGCCCCAGGTCTACTTTGGGGGTAGGGAAGCCACTGAGCTAGTGGAAAGCAGCTCGGACAGCAGGCCCTGTACCCTACCCCGACCGCCTCTCTCCATGGGACCCTCAGGGGCCTTTTGTTTTTTCCAGAAATGCAGCCAGTGCTGGCACTAGGCACTTGGAGAGGCAACCAGTGACCTTGACAGCCAGTGACCTTGATCCTCTGAGATCCTCACAGCTGGCCCCAGCCCACTGCGGACCTGGAGGCTTTGCACTGGCTGTTCCCTCTACCTTCATGCCCTTCCCAGGTCTCTGCTCCCCTGCTCCCCTTCTGAGGGGGACCTGCCCAGTGCGGCTGTAGCTCTCGGTCTGGAAGGGGCACTGGACATCTGCATTTCTTATGTAAAATCCCCCCTTGTTGTAAATGCTGATAACTTCCATAAAAATGTTTTTAAACACTGCACTAATCCAGACAGGCACTCCCGTGGGCCAGCCACAGCTCCCCGTCTGCGACCTCTGTGGCGAGAGCTCCAAAAATACAAGATGTTCCACACAGCAGCAGCGCCAGGTTAACACAGCCAAGCCCCCGCGCAGTAAGAGAAAACTTGCACCAAAATCTCTAAGACAGCCTGCAGGGCCCAAATGATCCAGGGTCTAGCGACGGCTGTTTACTTGGCTTTCTCACCTCCTCTCATGCTCTGAAAACATCAACAAGAAGAAATAAGGCCCTTACAAAAGTGCTAACTGTGTGCCCCACACTGTGCTAAACGTGGTCATGTTCAAAGTGGTTTAATCTTCCTAGAGACTATTAGCAGTTCCATTTAAAGATAAAGAAAGGCACCAAGAGGTTATGTGATTTATCCAAGGTGACGGAGCTGGCAGCTGATGGAGCCAGGATTTAAAGCCTGGCAGGACCCCTCACCATCCTGACTCTTGCTGCTTCCCTCTTGAGGGGACAGGTAAAGAACTAAATTTTGGATCCACATTAATACATTCAACTGAAAAGTGAAAACTTTAGGCATTCTACGGCCTCTCTACCAGCCATCACACAGGTCACTAGATCAGGGTCAGCAAATTGCAACTCTCAGGCCAACACCTCCTGCCAGTTTTTGTAAATAAAGTTTTACTGGCATGCAGCCACGCCCATTCATTCTGATTGGCTAAAGCCAATATTTTGCTGCAAGGGCAGAGGGCTGCAACAGAAAGGTGTGGTCCTCTGCAGTCTGAAGTATATTATTAACCGGGTCTTTAGGGGAGGGAATTGCTCTGGTTTAGGGTGCTTAAAGACTCCACACGCTTTGTCAGATCCCAGGGAAAGGTCCTTAGAGACAGGACCCATATTTGCATATTAAAGCAGGAAAAGAGTTACAGAAACTTCTTTAGGCTAACTGGTCAGGACTTTTAGGGTAAGACTGAATGAAATAGAAGGAGCTATCCCTGGGAAGATCTGCAAGACAAGTTGCAGGCAGGGGGGCAACTGCAAGTGCAAAGGCCCTGTGGTGAGAACGTGCTCGATAAGACCAAGGAACAAACAGAAGGCCATCAAAGGCCGCTGTGGCTGAAACAAGCAAGCTGGGGGAGAATGGCTAGAGAGGAAGGGAGAGAGATGGAAGAAAGGGGGCAGAGCATGCAGTAAATCAACAAGAAGCAATAGGGATTTGAATATATGCATGATAGGAATATATTGTCCATATCCTACAAAGCACTACAAACCATTTTTGTCAAGAGCTCATGGAGGCTTAGAAAGCAAGTAACTCCATCCTAGACATAATTTCCTGTCTCAAAAAAAAGTGCTTAAAAGCCAATAGACCCCTACCACCGACAACCACCATGACAGGGTTGGGGGCAAGGTCATTAGAAGACTACACACTTAAATGGCCCACAGAGTAGGCCAGCATCCTTCATGTTGAACTCAAGCTGGCAGGCACAGCAAGCTTTTGTGGTGCATTGAGAAACAGGAGCCTTGAGACACTGGATGATTCACACAGGAGTGCTAGAGGCCACATGAACTACAGTTCCTGGTCCTTCTCCCTCTGCCAACCACCTCCACCTTCCGAAACACCATCAACACCAGCCACTGTCATAAATAGTGAGCACCATCCCTACCTTGAGAGAAAAGGGGAACAGACTCCAACACCCAAGGCCAGGATCAAAGGCAGGCCTCGGTCAGTCCGTGCTCCACCTACACCAGGCCCGGGCTCTGAATGAGATAAGCAGAAAGCAGCTGGAAATTCAGCCCTTGCAGGGAGCCGCACAGAAAAACCACAATTTCTGGGCAGCCCCATCTACCATCAACCAAGCCCAAATTTAGCACCAGTCAAGGTGCTCACGTGTGAAATCCCATCTGCTGGAAGAAAGGTTACCAAGACAGAATGTCAAGTTCGAAGATAGAATCCTCTTTTTAACAGGAGAGTTTAAAAAAAAGAAAGAAAGAAAAACCACCATCAGAAACACGGTTCCCTCCAGTCAAAACACCCCTGTGCTCATTTGAAATAACCCACTGAGACGCTGATGTGCTTCTTCGGGGTTGTCCAAGGTTTCCCAATTTTCTACAGTGAGTTCACACATTAATAAAAGAAATTTCAAGACCCCCCAACAGCAAAATCAGTGCAGGATGAGATGTTGCTCGGTTTTTGCCTGCATTTCAAGGGGGGACCCATCTTTGGGAAGCAATTTCTGGCAAGTCGAGAAACCAGAATTTTAGGATTCTCAGAAAAAGACTGCTGGGATCCTTAAATAACTACTCAACACCTGTTTCTAGCACTTTCTGCAGAAAAAGCCCACCAGGTGTGGGGTCCACAGGAACTGGAGAGGCAAGTGGAATGGGTCACCTGCTGGCTGGACTTACAGAAACGTCCAGGAGTCCGGACAATTATTTGTTCTTATTCCCCTCTGCCTGGGCCCCTCCCATCCCCGTCCCCCTCTGACCCTCCCACGGCCCTGGCCTCATGCCCACCCGTCTCACCCGCCTGCACCACAAGCCCTGCCCACTCATGCTCCCTACCCCAACAGCAATTCTATTACCGCGAAGTTTTCAAAGTTAAGATTCCGCCAACGGAGCTGATAGCTTATTTACTGCTGTCATCTATAGAAAGAGGAATTTTGACACATTGTTAAATGATAGCACATTTAGATAAGTCAAGCTGTCAGAGGCTCTAATGGATGTCTAAACTCTCTGTGGCTGATATGTAAAATTTATGCACTTCAGAATATCATAAGGTTATAATATTTTAATCACATCCACGCTCTTTTCTAAACTTTTGAGCAGGGAAAAACAGTCCATCAAGCACCATTTCGCATCCCTGCATCAAGACACGCATGTGCTGGCCGGGAAGTTTCTGGCAAACTCCTTAGAGAAGTACAGCCTCCCTCTTGCTGGTCCTGTGAGTCTTCCTCCTTATTGCTGACACCTCAAGCAGAATTTGCCTTTTCCTCCAAAACTCGTACAGTGCGGTCCCACCAGCCAAGCTCTTTCCATCTCCGGAAACACAGATGTGCATTTGGACCGTGTACCCTCACCCGGACCGCGTGCCCACCACCCTTGTTAGCATGACTAGCCCTCTTCGGAGGGGAAAGAAAAGATGGTTTGGGAGACTGGACTGAGAGCATCGTAAAAAAGTGGCAAAGGAAAGCAGAAAAAGAAAATCATAAAAGTATGAATCCGGTTACGACGATTATACACAGAAAAGCCATAAAAAAATACTGCATTAGTAATGTTCCCCATAAAGCAATCTTATAACCAAATGAAATATGCCCAGCATTATCTGTGGATGGAATTTTATTTCTTCTCGTTTCCTGGGCTGCTACAGAAGCAGAGAGGGAAAAAGAAGAGAAGCGGAGAAGCAGTTTCGGGGGGTGTCAGATTAGGGCACACAGGCCGGATCACCTTTGCCATCAGCCCACAAGTCCCTAAGGCTGTGACTGAGTTGCATCAGGCAGAAACAGCCCTGCTGTGCTCAGAGACAGCACTGAAAGGAATAAAAACTGGACCGTTTCCTATCTGCAAAAGATGTACTTCTGGAGGGCTGTACGCCAGGCTGGCACAAGGTCACCTTTCTCGCCAGGACGGGATGGCGTCAGCAGTGTGGCCCAGCCAGGGGACACGGGACCACTGTTACTGCCTTGGCCACTTTAATGCTCAGTGACCAGGCCGCACGAGACCATCCAACCTGAACTCCGAGAAGGAAAGCCACACACCTCCTGACAGGCAGCCGGCCGAGAGTGGGCCCGAGGCTCTCCGCTGCACAGAGCTGGCTCTCCCGGCCCTATCTCAGAACGAGCTGGCAGAAGTTTTCCGGTCATCTCCCTGAGCAGACCCGGGGGAAGAAAAAATGAAAATCCAAGTGTGGTGTAGGAGTCATCAGCGTTATGGACCAGGGAGGATCCCAGATGCAAGTGCTGAGGCTCATAGTCCGTTTCCAACAAAAATGTCACCCGGGAGAACACGGGGGAGCTGCACCCGCTAGGCAGGGGGACAGAGAAGACTTCAAATGGGGGCAGGGAGCAGCAGATGTGCAGGCTTGAATGTCTGCTCGCCACGGCTGCCACGTTTATTTCCCTGTGCCGTACAAGTGTGCAGCCTTTCCAACTCCCCGGGGGACACACCATCCACTTAATATCGATGTAAATGAGCTATCCCCCCTCCCTGGAAGCCTGCGAGTTTTGTGCCTGACACACGGCCATTGTCTTAATGAGCAGCCCCCACCCCGCAGACACCCCTGTCAGGGGAGAGGTCTTGGCCCACGGGGGTCACCCTCACCTGGACAAGCCTCTCCACCACCCCCACCTCCACCTTTTCCAGTTCAAATCTGCTTTTCCATCTCAGCATCTTTTAAGCCCCTAACAAAGGGTTCCCAGATCCCAGGGAGTCCAGCTGGAATCAAGATTTGGGTGACCTCAACAGCCCTGCAAAAGACCCCTTAGCAGAGAATAAAGAGAGCAAGGTTTAAGCCTCCCCAGCTCAGAAATCAGCACCTTGGGAGCCGCACCCAGCCCTCAGCACCCAGCCTGAGCCTCTCCTCCAATGCCGCCCCAGCTCCCCGATTGAAAACGAGTTATCTAATGAAAATTGTGTTAACTGACATTCCTGCCGACCGGGAGCAAATACCAGCGCTGTAAATCTCACCGCGGAAATTTTCTCCAGCCCAGAATAACAATAGGACCCTGCAAAGGGCTCTCGCCAGCCCTTCTGGTTTCTCTCCTCTTGTCTGCCACGTTCTTGTCATTCCTTATGTTACAGAACATCAATCATAAATAAAGACGCTGTCCCCTAGCCGTGCCCGGGTCTCATTTACAAACATTAGCAGGGAATACGATTACCATTGGCCTTCGTGCCAAGCCCAATGTGGCTGCCCAACTCTTCCCTTCTCTCTCTCTCTCTCTCTCTCTCCCCTCACCCTCCCAGAAAGGCCACTTTAGTATCATTTAAAGCCAGCAAGCACAGTTCACAGCCCTACCCATTTCAGCCCACCACCAAACTGTAGCCCCAACTCCAGTGGGGACCTGGAATTGCAAGGCACTGGCAGTTATTAACTGCATGCCTGAGTGCCCCGATTTTCTCTCCAGTTCAGTGGCTTCAGGGAAGGGGGGAGCGAGGAGCAAGGGGTTAGGAAGGAGGGGAACTGGGAAGCGGCCAGGAGCAGGGGGGTGCTAGAACCACTTATCAGAAGAAACTTAATGAGATTTGCAGGCGGATTTTTAAAAATAAAGTGGGTCCCTTTTCATCTCCAGACTGGTGCTCTCTCGCCTTCCGCGAATGTCACGGCCAAGGCAGGATGCGCTAATCCCCAGTTATCCACACCATTTCCCCGCCTCTTATTCTGGAGCACCAGCCTCGACTGCAAGACTCCGGGGTTTGGGGGCCTTGTCGGGAGCGTCCCAAGCACCCCTGGAATGAAGAGAGACTGCGGCTGGGTCTCTAGTTCGGGGTACTCTGTGATTCCGTCCCCAGGCCTGGCTCCTAGGAGGCAGAAAACACTCCGAACGTGGAGAAGACACCGACTTCGCGAAAAGAGAATGATTGGGAGAAAGTGCTAACTGGGAGGGAGCTGCTCTAGGGAAGGAGAAGGAAGGAGGGGAGGGAAAGAGAAGAAAGGGAGAGACTGGAGAAAGGAGGAAAGACGGGAGCGACGGGGAGAAGCAGGAGGCAACACGGCGCGAGGGACTCTCCCATGTAAAAGTTCCCATGGGCCCGGGAGCCGGCAG
Source organism: Hystrix cristata (assembly GCA_004026905.1). Lineage (NCBI taxonomy): Eukaryota > Metazoa > Chordata > Mammalia > Rodentia > Hystricidae > Hystrix > Hystrix cristata. The sequence continues at coordinate 12,877 of PVJO010005955.1, forward strand.
TCACCTGCTCTGCGCCGCTCCGGGCTCAGCACGGCCCCGCAGGCAGGAGCGCAAACTTGCGCGCTCCCGGGCCCATCCTCACTGCCCGCCTGTATCTAGATTTGGGAGGGGGCGACGGGGAGAAAGGCAAGAAGCAAAGACGAACCCCGAGACCCCGGCCCGAGGAGGAGCGGTCTGCCGGCGCTGGCGAGAGTCCGGCGGCGGCGGCTCAGGCGGCGGCGGCAGCCCCGGTGGCGGCGCGTCCGGGCTGCGCGGCCAGGCGGGCGGCGGCGACGGCGGAGGTGCCGGCGGGCGGCGGGGCGCGGAGCCGCCTCCTCGCCAACCCGGGCTGCCTCCTCCTCTCTCTCTCCTCCTCCTCCTCCTCCCAGCCCGCCAGCTCCCTCCCTCCCTCCTCCAGCCCCAGCCGGGCGCGGACGGCACGCGGCGCGCTCCGCGGCCTCCCCCGGCGCCGCGAAGTTGGGAGGCGCGCGAAGTGCGGCGCGCGGGGGGCGCGCGGGGTCCCGCCGGCAGCCCCCGCCGGGGGCCGAACGCCCTGCGCTGCCCGCGCCTCGCCCGGCCGCGGCTGCCGGCTCGCTCCCCCGGCCGCGGGCTCTCTAGCGCTTCTCCATGGTCGCGGCGGCTAATCGATGAGTGAACCGAACAAAGAGCAGCGGCGAGATCAATTCCTAATACCTATCGATGGGCAGCGGGCAGCCGAGTCCCGGCGAGCCCCGGCAGCCGCCGCCCGCCGCCCCGGGGCGCCCGCCCGCCCGCCCGGGGACCTCCCCGGTGCGCCCAGGGCGCGCCCGGGCTCCCCACGGCCGCGCGGCCGGCGCTGCCCGCACTAACCTGGAGTCGCCGTAGATCAAATCGCTTCCAATATTGAAACATCGATCCCACATTGGCGGCCATCTTGGGGGCTATTCGAGACGCGCACACACAAGAGTTTGGCTTTTCTCAATGGCTGCACTCAATATCCGGGCTGGACTCCCCCCAGCCCCGGGGCCGCCGCCGGCCGCCCGGGCCCTGCGCGCCGCCGCCCGGGGCCCCTCGGGCGTCCCGCGGCCTCCTGCCAACCGCTGCCCCTCGGCGCCGCCGCGCCGCCGCCGCCGCCGCCGGGCCCGGGAGCCGCGCGCCCCCCCGACCCCCGGAGGGCGCGGGCGGAGCGCGCCGGGCGGGGAGCTGGGCGCCCGCCCGGGGGAGGCGGCCGGGGACGGGGTGGGAGGGGAGGGGTTGGGGGGAGGCCGCCTCGCCGAGAGGCGCCGGCGCCGCCGCTGCCCTGCCTGCAGCCGGCTCCCGGCCCGCGGAGCGCTCGCTGCATCTCCCCCCAAGTCCGGGGTCGGTGTGCGGCGCGATTGCACTTGACTTTGGCTTTTTGCAAACTTATCAATACTGACGTAACGTGCTGATCAATGCGAAGGGAAGTTTGGGAGGGGGCTGCGGAAGGGGGGACGGGAGTGCGGGGCGCCCACCTTACCCCGCACCTGCAGAACCCACTCTCCCAGCATTGCATACTTAAAAAAAAAGTTAATAGTTTGCAATGCATTTTTTCCCCTTTTGCAAGGGGAGCAGAGACAACACGTGCCTCGGCTGCCGCCGCTCCTTCGGCAGCGAGGCTCGGGATGAGAGGGTCGCAGCCCGCACTCGGGCCTGCGTGGACGCTCCGGCGGACGGGCGGGCCGGTGGCAGCCGCCCGGGGGCGCCACTGAGTTGTGGGAAATGTCACCATAGCCGCGAGCCGTTTTCACGCCCTTATATACGTATTGTTGGGGCGGGTGCGGGGGGGGGTGTTTGCCACAGCTCAAGGTTTTTAGAGGGGAGGGAAGCTCTTCAGGTCTTTTATAATAGGAATTCCTATCATTGTTATTATTTAGGGGGTCTTTAACTCGATGGTAGGGGCTTCCCAGAACTTTGCAATGCGAGACCCTTCTATGGGTATGATTATTATTGAAAGAGGTGCTTAGCCAGATCTCTGGAAGGCCTTTTCCCCAACGGACTATTGATCATTATTGTTATATTCTTGTTGAGGAGGCTTTTAGCCTTGGTGGGGGGGGCTGGATCCAATGGAGGTCACACTATTGTTTACCATCTTTATTATTTGGGGGTACAGAGCCTAGCTGGGAACTCCAGGTCGTTTGCAATACAGCATCCCTTTATTATGATTGTCTTTGGGGAAAGGGTCTTTAGTCCTCTGAAGGGAGGTCCTGGTCTTTCCCAGTTCATCAGACCTTGGACAACAGGGTTGAGTGGGATTCTTCTTTTATGTTTCCCTCCCTGTTTGCTTCTGTGCAAACCCGGAGTTCTCCAGTCTCTTCCAGGCATTTCACCTCCGAGGTGGAACTCATGCTCGCACCCCCCTCAGTCACCAGCCCACTTATCCTCTCCCTGACCTTGGAGCACTGGCTTGTCTGGAATGACCCTTCTCTCCGTATCACCTCACCTTCTTTCCCACCCAAAAGGAGGGGCATTTTTTCCCCCTTGTTCTCTGATCAAAAAATTTGCTTTTATGGACAGCAAATGGAAATTATATTCTCTTTTTATGACCCAGCTTGGACTTCTGACATCACTCTTGGTCTGGGACAATAGATCAATACAGTGGGTTATAAAAAAGATAAAGTTTAGAAGAGTTGTAAAGGAGAGAGAATCATGATGGATATTTTTGATGATTTTCCAATATTTGTGTCTCAGAGCACGTGCTTGGAGGCAATTAAAGTTTTTAATGTAATGTAAATAATTGTTTCATAAATGCTTCGGAAGAAGGTGTGATATTTCTGAGCAATCATTCGAGCTGTTTAAAAAATGTAATGTGATTTAAACAAGGATACAGTATTTCTGTTACCATCCCCATACATTTTCTGTGAGTCTGGGCAAATATATTAATGCAGGAGATGAAAGACTCATAAGACCAAAGTAGGTCTTCACCCAGATGTAATGAATTAGGCCTAGTTAGCAATTCCGAGTGGCCAGATTAAATTGCACGTGATGTGTGGTTTATCTCAGCTCTTGATAACTTCACGTTTAAATTACGGCCCTCATTCTGCAAAATGAATTTAGGGAAATTTCGTAACTATTGCACTGCAATTTTTTTAAAAATGGCTACATTTTCTCCTGAGCATCTGTAAAGCCTACAGCTTCCTTGTCTTTGAGTCTGTTTAAAAGACCAGTGACCAAAAAAAAAAAAAAACAAGCTAGAGTGAGTGTGAAACCCTTCCAAGCAGCGTTTAACAAACCAGGCTTCTGATAAAATAGTATTTAACATTTATGTTTGATTTTGCAGCCGTGGGGCACATTGACATCGCATAGCTCCTGTACAATGGACTGAGAAGGACACCCGAGATCCTTGGTATTCCTTCCAAAAGTGCAGAATCTGAATCTGGTGGTGAAGAAACATCGAACCACCACAAATGGCGGAAAAATTCTCCAAAATAAACAGGCTGTTCTCTTCAAAAATGTCAATGTTACATGAAACACACAGAAAGACTATTCCAGAGGAGTTATTCCAGATTAAAGGAAGCTAAAGAGATTTGACAAGTGATTAAAACATGACCTAGGATTTTCTTTTTCTATAAAGTGTATTAATTGGAGCCAATGGCAAATTTAGAATAAACTCAATAGACAGACGGTCCTGATTCTGACCATTCTACAGGCTAGGTAACAAAATATCCTGATTTTAAAGAAAACACTGAAGTATTTGGGGATAAAAGGACAAATATCACTTCTAAGGCTCTCAAACAGTGCAGGTGAAAATAATATGTATCTATCTAGAGAGAGACAATAATAAAGAAAAGCTGCAAAATCTTTTTTTTTTTTTTTTTTGGTACCGGGAATCGAACTCAGGGCCTCATGCTTGCGAGGCAAACACTCTAACCACTGAGCTAAAACCCCGGCCCTGCAAAATGTTAACATGAGGATTCTAGGTGGAGAGTACACAGGTATTTTTTTTTACTTTGCTTACAAAATTTCTGGGAATCTGAAATTATGTCGAAATTAAAAGAAAAACACAAATCTAGCTCTGATTTGGTTTCAGCTGTTAGAGTCTATTGGGCTTCCAAATAATAATTCTGCATGGAACTTTCCGACTTTCCTGACGGAGGGAGGCTGCACCTTTGACCAAGCAGGAAATTGCCACAGCAAACATGCTTACTGAGGAGCAGTGAGAAAATCCAATAATTCAGATTGTTTTAAGTCTGTGATATTTTTAAATGACTTAATGCAGCAGGTCTCTAAAGAATTCTGACAATTTTAATGGTAGAAACTTGCAGCCCCGCCGAGGAATGGGTTGCTACATAAATACTGAATGATCGTGTCTTTCTGTCTAGGCTGAAACATATTAGCTTTGCTTAGTGGCTTATTGCTTTATTCACAAAATAAATTTCAGCCGTCTCGCCTCGCCATACTCAGAGCGCATCGTGAGCCTGTGCCTTATTAGATGTGGGGGCTTATGTTCTAAAGGCATCTGTACCCGTCTCAGACTCGTAATAATGAATTAAGCGGTTAAGTGTTTACCCCCTAAATAGAGTTAGCTGGAGAAATGATATTATTATGGGTGGTCCTTAATGAAGGATGGTAGGCCATTCAGACTTTTTCAGAAGACAGCGGCCTTGGATTTGGCAACTAAAGCAATACAATTTTAAATAATTTTGTGAAAAGCTGCTTTCATGTTCTTAGCACACTCCCTGCTGCAAACACAGACATTCACAGATATACAAAAACTTAAACAGGTCCGTGTTTGATTCCTGGTTCCCAAAGACCCGCACATTAAGATGAATATTAGATTATAATGCACAAGAAGACACCTTCTGCCCAGGGAGGCTTGGGACAACCTTTCTGGAAAGCAGAAGCAGCAGCCGGAGATGCAGGATCTTTCAGGAAATTCATAAACTGTGCAAGAATCCCAGGGAAGATAATGGCAGGTCCTTAGCCACAAACATAATGATATGCGAAATCCCCAGCATCAAAGCTGAAACAAAAGAAAATGTCCTTTGGTAGCACTGCATTGCCCATCGCAGCCACCATGCAGGGAGAAAAACAACTAGAGACTTCGAATGTCTCTGGGAGTACCTGAGCCCCAGGAGAGAGTAAGTACTGTCGAGCCGGCATCTGTTGGGTGTGGGCTGGGAGGCTGGCCCGCGGTCCAGTCACAAGCCAGCAGCTGGCGTGACGGGCCACGGTGCTGACGGCCACCTGCCATTATTAAGCACCTACTTGTTGGTGGATGCTTTATAAATGAATCGTTACCATGACACAGTGGTTAGGAGTGGCGGGTCAGGAGTCAGATGGTTTGGGTGTGGATTCCTACTCTGCCATCTATAAGCTTTGTGACCTTGCGCAAATTATTTTCCTTCTCTGTGCCTCACTTTCTTCATGGGCACAATGGTGCTGATATTTGTACACTGAAGATTCAATGAGTTTGATGTATGTGAAACACTATCTGAAAGTGCGGCATCTGCTAGCTCTCATCACTACTGGCCTCACAATACACAGGCCAGGGATCAGGATTCCCATATTGCAGATGGAAAGACTGAAGTCCTGAGAAAAGTGGCTGGCTAGAGGTCATATAGATGCCAAGAGGCAGAACCAGGACTGATACCTGGCTTTGTTCACAGCGACCTGGGGTTCTGCGCACTTGAGGCTGCCCTGCCTCTCATGGGGAAGAAGAACAGGGTGAAATGCAGAGCGTGAGACAGCCAGGCCTGCAGCTTAAACATGCTAACTCTCACCAACCAATCAAACTGCAGAGGAGCAGGAGCCGGGCAAGGTGCACGCTGTAATCCCAGCAGACCAATCAATCAAACTGCAGAGGAGCAGGAGCCGGGCAAGGTGCACGCTGTAATTCTAGCACTCCAGCGGCTGAGGCAGGAGAATTGCCACAAGTTTGAGGCCGGCCTAGGTTATGTAGTGAGTTCGAGACCAGCCTGAACTACATAGTAAGACTTCGTCTCAAAACAAAACAAAATGAAGCAAAACAAAACAAACCACATCAAACTGCAGAGGAAAAACACAAAAGGGGCAGGCTCTCTCGGCCTGACTCGCCACCAGTGGCAGAGACGAGCTGAACAAACAACCACAAGCATCCACCGTGCTGATTATTCTCTTTTGGGTTTCCCCCACTCCCTCCCCACCCTCTGACCTCAGTGGCCTACATGTCCCAGGCGTCCCTGCTCTCCGGCTCTCTACTGGCCTTGGCCAATGGTAGGCCTTGACAGGAGGTAAGAACGCAAGAGAGAAAGGCTGGAGTATTTGTTCCCCAGCCCCCTCCCCACAGCCACAGCCCTGTCAGCTGCCCCTCTCCTCTTGCTGGATGCCAGGAGGCTCCCTCTCCCTCCCCTTCAGGTCCACTGCATGACTTCCCCTGACACTCAGGAACCCCTGCCCACACCACTGCAGAAGTCCCCCTCATCTGCGGAGGACACGATACCCAGAACCCACGGCGGGTGCCTGAGACCTCAAAGAATACCACACCCTGAATATATTATATTTTCCACCATACGCATACGTACATACCTATGATGAAGCTTAATTTATTAATTAGGCACAAGAAGAGATTAACGACAATAATCATGAGATAACAGAGCAATTATAACAATATACTGTAATAATAGCCACAGGAGTGTGACCTCTCTGGAATTTTCCATTTAATATTTTCAGACCTCAGTTAGTCACAGATCATTGAAACCATGGAAAGTGACATCAAGATTAAGGGGAACTACTGTAGTCTCCTCATTTAAAAAAATCCTAATTGAGGGGGCCTGCTGGAATCCTGTCTACTACCAGCATACCTCCCCTAGAATACTATTCCAACATTAAGAAACATAAGGGCATTTATTCACATGTGTTGAAGTACATGTTCATATGTGTCCATGATGGATAGTAAAGTAGAAATAAGCACATCATAGAGCAGTACTATAGAATATTCCATCTTTGCTTAAAATATGGCTCTTAGGGAAAAGCCAAGAACAATTAGATATCAAATGGCTAACATTAGTTCTGGAAAATGGGCTTAGAGGCCTTTCATAATTTCCACATCATCATCTTAGTTTTTGTCTTTGTTTTCTGTGATGCTGGGGATGGAACCCATGACCCTGTGCACGCTAGGAAACCACTCTGCCAGTGAGCTACACCCCAAGCCCTTGACTTTTTTTATAAGCACAAATTACTTTCATTACCAGGAATCTTCATTTGGTAAGGAAGAAGGGGCTGTTTCCTTGTGGGACCCTGACTAGTACAAATCCCTCAGAGTCCGCAGCCATCAGACATGTCTATAAAAGATTTGACCAAATAGAGAGGTGCCATGTTCAAGGGCTGAAGACTTGACAGGGTGAAGATGTTACTTCCCCTCAAATTAGACCATAAATTTAAGGCCATTCCAATCAAAATCCCAATGAGGTTTTTCGTGGACCTTGACAAGCCTATCTTAAAAGTGCTTATGAAGACACAAGGGTCAAGAGCAGCCCAGGAAAGTTTGAAGAAGAACCAGATAGAACTTTTCCTACCAGCTATCCAGAATTCTTATAAAGCTGTAATAACAAAGAATGAGGCATAAGGACAAATAGACCCCAGGGACAAAATAAAAAACCCAGAAAAAGATTCGTACACATGTAGAACAGACTTGCACAGGCAGATGGCAAGGCTGATATTATAAACTAGAGGGGAAATGATAGACTTTGTTTTTAATCTGATCCCGAACCAGCTGACAGCCACATGGGACGAAACACTATCAGGTCCCTACCTCACGCCACACACAAGGATTAGCTCCAGGTGGGTATGTCTATGGACAATGGGTTTAAGGTAAGAAACTCAACTTATTGCTTTTTCTCAAATGGCACAGAACATTTACACTGAAAATTTACATCCTTATTAAGCTGATTCCACTATGCCACTTCCTTTTGTTTTTTAAGCATTCTTATAGTTCTGGTCCCGTACTAGCCCAGGATTCCTTCCAGAATTGGATCTGCAGCCAGAATCAGGACTGAATTTTCTTGAACATACCTAAAACAAAATGCCACTCGGCAGTTGGCAGACTCCAGGAGACTTAGAAACACAAGCTAGCAAGGGCTCCTGCAAGCCTGCTCTACACTGGCAGGGACTCCTAGGCACACAAAAGCCTACTGCAGGCCAGGAACCTACCTCCCAGCTCCACATCCCTATTTTAGCAGCTGAGAGTTCAAATCACGGAGTGACAGAAGTCTTCAGAAATAGCCACCATAAAATTCAAGACCTGATTTGTCTATCCCAGCACCTGGCCTGAGAAGCCACGGCCCCTCCATCAGCCCCACACACACTCCAGGCGGCTGTGGGCCTTCTCCATGTTCTGAGAACTGAGCCCCCTGGCAGCCCCAAACCATCTGCCCCAGTGACACCCACACCCTGGACCCAGGCCTCATTGGAGAGTGCTACCTGTTCCTGCAGGTTTTTTCGCGGTGAACGCAAGAGCTCTAGCACCTTTGGCTTCTCTCTTTCTCCAAAGTTCCCTGCATTAAAGCGACCTCTCCTGTCTCTATTTTTAATTTCTTTCCCTACAATCGCTCAGCTCATCTGTCTTCTCTCGCCTATCACTCTCTCTTGCTTTCTCTTCATCTTCCCCATCTTCTCCCTCTTCTCTTTCCTTTCTCCTCCCTCTTCTTCAAATCTGAGGTTCACCATTTAATCTAGTCAGCAAAACAGGCAAGGAGCCAAACAAAAAAGAAAGAATTCTTTTACTCCTTTGGCAAGACGGGGAGATGTGAATCTTACAAGAGTCTCTGTGTCCCCAGCCAGGCATCATCACTGCCATTGTCACTGACCTAACGGTGCCTACTAAGTATCAGGGGCTTCAGCATTTGCCTCAAGTCTCACATCAAGCCTGGCTGCATCCACTTTGCAGATAAACAAACTGAGGCTCAGAGAGGCAGAAGCACACTCAGGTCCACTTAGTAAGTATTTTGGAAGCTGGGTGGGAAAATGTGCACCCTTCAGCCTTGGGCTGGGTGAGGGGGTATCAAGATAAATCGAGCACTGAGGGTGGGAGACAGGGAGAGGAAGGTGTCTGCCGCCTGGCAGCCGATCTCTGGACAACCGCTCTGTCTGCTTCCTGGGAGCTTCTGGTTTCTCACCACTTGGCCTCCACAAGCCAAAAGATGATCCACTTGAAGAGAAAATCATAATGTTACCACTTATGACCTGCCTTCTACAGGCCGGCTTATTCCCTCCTCCTAACAGCACTTGGAGGTAAGAATGGTCATTTCTTGCCTCTCATAGCTAAGAAAAATGGGAGCTGAGCGAGGACAAGTGACTTGCTCAAGATCACTCAGCCTGTAGGCCACAGAGCTAGGGGGGCAAATCCTGTTCTGTTTGATGCGGGGGCTCAAGTTCTTGACTTTTAACGCCACCCCTTGCCTTTCTCAGTGCCCTGACTCCTCCATGTAGCACTGAATTCACCCTCATTTGGTAAGGGGCGGAGTTGGGGATGGCACACAGAGCTGACGCTTTTGCACCCACAGCCTCCAATCATGCCCCCCAGAATTCTTAAATTCCGAGATGAGTGTTCTAGAAACTCCTTTGGAAGTCAGGTCTGCATCTCTCCAACTCTAGAAACCTTAGAGGACACAGCATGTAGGAGAACAAAGACCCCCCAATTCAATCACTCCCTGACCCAGGAAGAAAACTGACACTCTGGCAGTGACCCCTATTGCTCCACATCCCTGACATCCATCGTGGTCTCTGGTAAATGCCCCAGGCATCGGGGACCCCAGGAGAAGATTTGTTCCATCCCCTGTCTCCAAACAGTCTCGGAAGGGGACTCTAAAATGAGCCTCAGCACCCAAGGCCAGATTTTAATCTGCCATCTGTGTGCCCACACATTTTCTTGCGTACACAGGTATGATCTGCACTCATGTGCATACGTATACGTGCCTCTGCACAGAGATACAGGCGTATGCACAGGTTCATATACACTCACACCTGCACTCATAGACACTGTGTGCCCATATCCCCTCTGCACACAACCCACCTGGGTACAGATTTGCACATGTATGCACACATATGCACACATTCCTGTGTGCCTGCACACACATTCTTCATGCACATTTGCACACAAGCCAGAAGTAGGTTCTCTGAGATGTACCTGTTTGCTCACACACATTTGCACAGCCCATGTGTGTACAGCAGCAAGGATACTGTGAGAATGGATACATGAGGTGTGCGTGTGCCCAGCTGAACCTGCCCGGTGGGGCAATCCCACCTGTCCAGGGGCTTCCTGGAGCCCGGCCTTTGGAGAAAGCCCCACCTGGTGGACACTCAGTGTATCTGCCAACCCCACAGCAAGCAGGGGAGCCCCTGGGACCAGGCTGGCTGGCGACTCCTGAGTGGGCTCAGAGTAGACTTTGGGGCCCCCACCTCTCTAGGGCTCCTTTCTCTTCTCCTTTCCCTTCTCCGCACAGCAATTTTCTTGGGCACCAGTGTAGGAAAGAGGACCAAATGGAGAGGCAGGGACTTGGATCATTGCTCTGCCGCTGGCTGCTGTCCGGCCAGGTCTCACCTACTCAGCTGTAAAACAGGCAAAACTCACAAATGACATCGCAGCAATTGCTGTGTACCTCTGGACAGACAGCTCAGTTCGGACAAGGATGCAAGTCCTGGCTCTGCCCCTACCCAGGTGTGTGACCCTGAGCAAGTCACTCCACCTCTCGGAACCTGTCGATGGTCAAGTGGAACAACACCCCAACAAGGCAGCTGGAAGAAACAAGCAACACAATGGAGGCAAAATCTATTATCCGCTCTCTCTATTTCTCTCAAACCAAGCACAGGGATGGTTCAGAGGTAACAAGAAGCAGGGCTGGAAGCACTTTTGAGATATGACCTTGGACTCTACCTCCCTGAGCCTCAGTTTGCCCTCTGCACAATGGGAACCTCTCAGTGCTGTGACAAGAATTAAATGAGATAACCCCGGTACTTGCGAAGACTCTGTAGGCTGCCATGATCAGTGTTGGCGTTTGTGGGGAGATAAGTGACAAAGAGGGTGGTGGTAGCTGACCCCTAGAAGCCCAGTATAACTAATTATAATTTAATTACTGTGTACCAGGCACTATTCAAAGCACTTGTTAACTCATTTAACTTCACAACGACCCCACAGAGCATAATCCCCACTCCACAGATGAGGACACTGAGGCATAGTGGTGATATAACTTGCCCAGAGTCATGGACCAGAGAGTGAATTATAATCCAGGCAGACTAATTCCACAGCCCTCTAGATTTCTCTTTTTCCTGCTCCCACTGTTGGTGCTGACCTCCCATGCCCTCCTCAGTCCGGAAGCTCCCTAGGGGCCCGAGTCTGACTTCAGAGGTCAAGTCCTCCACTGTGAGCATCTCTCACAGGCCCACTCTTCTTCCCAATCACCAGGGAGGCAAACGGCCACATAAGCATTGTTCATGTCCCAGAGGGCTACGGAATTAAGATAATCTCAGGGAGGCAATAAATGTGATGGAAATTATGATAATTAAAGAGCATCTGCTAATCGTGGGAGCCTGTATCAGAAAACTTGCATCTGCTGGATGTTGCTAAGTGGCACAAAGGTGGAGGGAACCTGGCTGGCAAGGCCTCGCCCCACTGCCGAAGCGATGCTGCAGAGCGGGGGGACAGATGGCGGCTCAGACAAGAGATGAATGTAAACGAGAGCTTAGGCATAAGAAATTGTGCACTCCACATTTTATTTAAAAGTCATTTGCTGGGAAATGGCTGCCCAGTGCTGCCAGCTACAGTGGAGTCAGGTTTGATGTGGCATGGCATGATGTGGGACAGGGGCCTTGATTTGGGAGGTCTACAGCTCCAGGGCTTGAATCCTGAATCTGCAGTGACCCAGCTGTGTGGTTTAAGTCTTAACTGCTTAGCCTCCCTGGACACCAGCTTTCTCCTTCAGAGAAGGGGAAGAATGATACCTCATTGTGATAGATGATGTCATTGGCCCCAATTCTTCACCTTTCTCTCTTTTATTCATGTCCAATGCCACGTGACTTTGCAATAACCTTCCCCTCATAGGTGGGGCATACTTTGCTGCCTCAATCTTGGGTTTGGTCCTATGACCCACTTTGGCCAACAGAATGAGGCAGAAGTGTTGGCTTCCAGTTGTGAGCCTGCATCTCCAGAGATGTGTGTCTCCACCGCCTTGCTGTACCTTTGCCTTCACCCTGGGCCAGCCTACTGGTCCCAGGAGGAGGATCCGAGACACAAGGATCAGGAGGAGTCTGGGATCATGGAAGTCTCCACACCAAAAGATCACCACCTGGGGGTGGCTCCACGGCTAAGATCCCAACACTCTAGTGTTGAGTGACTTTGCACTGGGGGCCTCTTTGTTACTGCAGCAAGTGGATCCAGTGCCGCCCCCGGCAGCTGGACCATGCACCCCTTCCCAAGCCAATCCCACAGTCTCGCAACTTTGATGTACTCCCGCGGACAGACAAGTCTGGTGCCTTGGGACTCCATGCCTTTGGCCAGGGTGTCCCTTGCCTCAAGACTGCAGGCTCCCTGCATTCAGGCCTTGGCTCCCCAAGTCCTTCCAGGGCCATTGAACTGCCTGGCAGGACCCTCCTTGGCCCAAGAGTGACGTTCCTTGGTGGCCTCCAGGCCTGGCTGTGGGGTCCCAGTAGGTCTCTCACACACCTAGTCACAGTCACAATGCCGTGTGGCTTTGGGCGAGTCCCCGGCACCTAGACCCTTTGAGGCCTCATTTTTCACACTGGTCAAAGGAGAGTGCTGTTGCCTGACCTAGGTCTGGTGGCACCTCGATTTAGAACTGACAAGTGCAGGTCCTCCTGAAATGTCACGTGCAGGAGAACATCGTCCCACACTGGCTTTAAGGAACATGACTGAGACAAACAAAGGGGAAACCCCTTGTCTTTACCCCGGCCTCCCCGGCCTTCTGCCTCTCTGTCCTCTTTGTTAAGGTCTTAAATTTCAGCCTCTATAGCAAGCTGGTACTGAAAATACTGTAAATAAATAACCCCAAAGTGGCCCTGTGAGAAGGTCCCTTCCTAAGCTTTGGACAGGCATTTCACAGCAGAGGAAACTCAGGAGGCCAATAAGTAGTTAAAAAGCTACTAAGCCTCCCTAGTAATAAGGGAAAATTCAAATGAAGACCAAAATGAGGTACCTTTCACACTCACCAAATTGGCCAAAATTGTAAAACTTGATAATATCAAGTGTTGACAAGGATGTGGAACAAATGAACCCTTCATACACTGGGGCGGGCGTGTAACTGGACCCACCACTGTAGAAAAAAACCTGGCATGACCTAGTGAAGTAGAAGACATGCACGTGGTCCCCTCCCAGGAGTCCACTCCTGAAATCGATTCCAGTAGGAACGCTTATTTAAGAACAGGATGTAAAAGGTGTGATTGAAACACCTTTTACATCCTGTTCATCTGTTTAAATTTAAAAATATTTTACAATAAAAGACATATTGCCATTGATCTCTATCAAAATACTCTCCCTTGCTTCGAACACACTTTGTCCATCATCCCTGGTACTTCCTGAAGCGTTTCTGGACGTCCTCTTTCATGTCTTTACAAGGTGTGATAAAAACAAAAATACGGTGAATGCCACTACTGAGTGTTATCTAATGGAAACACAAGCTTGTAAAAACATTATGGCGCACCCTCATCCACCTTATTCACTTGATCTGGCACCCGGAAACTTCTGGCTCTTCCTTAAAGTCAAAATGACCACAAAAGGTAAACGTTTTGACTCTGTTCAGGACATTGAGGCAAGCACCACAGTACAGAATTTTTTTTTTTTCACGGTACGATTTAAAGACACTCACAAAAGAGGACTTGCAGAACTGCTTCAGAGAATGGCAAGAACAATGGGATAAATGTGTTAGGAAGTAGGGGCCTGGGGGAGGTATTTTGAGGAAGATTAATAACAAGATGTCTTTTATTGTAATGCATTTCTAAAAATTTAAACAGTCACCATATTTTTGATCACATCTCATAAGTGATCTGCATCATTACATAAGATTATTTATAAAAGATTACTCAATAAAGGAAAGAGATAGCCACCCAAATACCCATCAACAGTAGACTAGAGAGATAAAATGTACTGCACTCACACAATGGAATTCCATAAGAGGGAAAAATAAGTGAATCGGACCTCCACGAGCCAACACAATAAAGCTGAGTGAAGAAAGCAAGATGAGAAGAACTCAAACAGTATGATAATGTTTACATGAACTTTACATTTCATATTGTTTAGGGATGTAGTCCCGTCTCAATAAAGTATAAATTCATGGAAATGATAAACACTAAATGGAGGAGGCAGATTCTCTGATGGGGGTGAGGAAGGACCAAGCTTGGGGAAGGACAGGTGTGGGCTTAGGCAGCAATCTTTTATTTTCGAAGCTGGGTGACAGGATGGGTGCCATGATGCTATTCCTCTTATATTCTCATATCTGAAATCTGTCAAAATATATTTCAAAACACTGCACTGAAACAAGAGGGTTGTTTGGTGTCACGGGGAACGCAAGACCCCTGGGAATCTGCGCCTCAGCTTCCTTACAGGGCGACTGTGAGAGGCTGAATCCTGGCGGGAGTGAGCCTGGTGTGAGCAAGCACATGACATTTGCTGGAGCTGACAACTGACGTCATGGCTAAGTTCCAATTTTTATAGGTCAGTTTTCTTAAAACAAGGTGTCTTGGGGGCCCCCAAAATATGAGTGCTGAAGAAGGCAAGGGAGAAGTAGCTGCTCCCTGAGGCTTGCTCATCTTCAGGGTCGGCACATTCTCCCACAGGAGGAGAGATGCCGTCCAGCCCACTGGTGGCGCTAAGACTGAGGCCCGGCAGACAGAAGGAAGAGGCTCCACACACAGACTTCCTGCACCATTCTGCACACAGCCCAGTCTGCAAACATGCTGAGGCTCTTCCATGAGCCCAGCGCAATGGGCCGATCAGTCCACACAATGATATCACCAAGCACGGTCTACCTGGAGTTTTCCACGCTTTCCTCCAGCCAGCCGAGTCACTGATCAAAATGCACCCTCCACGTGGTGGCAGAGACAACCACAAGCCAATCCTGAGTTCTGCAGCTGACTCGTGAGAGCCAATCAGATCTGACCCAGAATCAGCAGAGATGTAACTGGATTCTGGGCGACCGGGACATAGAAGGACAGAGGTAAAAACGGGAGGGGAGGAGGGTGCGGCGGGCAGTTAATGCAGGAAGAGACAGACAGAGACTCCGTAGAGGAAGCGGGATTTGCGAGCATCACATTTGTCCCGCTCAGTCAAGAAGGGAGCTAGGACGTGCTGCGGCGACACCCACCAAGAGACGATGGCTTAACACAAGTGTCCTTCTTACTCCTCCTACAGGGTCATGGTGGGCCCACTGAGGCCACCACCCCTGTCCTTGCTCAGGAACCCAGGATGACGCAGCCCCATCACTGAAGCTCTGGACACAACAATTGGAAATACTAAATCACGTAAAGGTTTGCCTGGCGACGACACACATCTCGTCTGTTCACGCCCCACCAGCCAAAACGGATGGCTCTGCCCAGTCTCAAAGAAGTGAGGCCGATCCCACAAGGAGCCCCGAGGAGAGCTGAGGAAGATGCCAGCCTCAACATCTCTCCAATCGTCTCCAGTTCTGCTGAGCTCTGGAGGTCCTGGGGGTACAGGCTGCACCTTGGGTCCATTTTGGGAGGACGCTTTCATAAGCCGGTGATGATACAAACACAAGATCACAGTCAATCTGTTTTCCTTAATCGGGGGAAATGCACGGACAATTTTAGGTAAAGAAATTGTTAACATACTAACAAATGTGTGGTTTCCTTTAAGTGTCCTGGAGATAGGGGCAAGAAAGTGCTGAGAAGGGCCAACAGGTGAAAGGGGAAGACCTCGGCACGTGGGGCTGTCCAGGGCCAGGAGAGGGGCTGCCAGGGACTCCTCGGGCAAGATGGGTCAGACAGACCTCATGGGCACAGGGTCACAGACTGCCAGCTCTACATGCACTAGATACAAATCTCAGCTCACAGAAAAGGGACGCAAGAAATAGTGGGTTTCCTTGTGTTTACAAAGCAACTTAATTTCTACTTCAAATCCAGTCCCCCTCTCAGACAAAAGACAGGCTACTTATTTATTTATAGACAGCAACCTGTGGTAGCCGTCGGATGCTCCTACCTCTGCTGCCTTATCGAACCTGTTCTCTGTCTCTTGCCACCTTGGCCTCTCAAAAAGTCTCTCTTTAAATAGAAAGAGCCGGGTGTGGTGGCGCAGGCCTGTAATCCCAGCACTCGGGAGGCTGAGGCAGGAGGATCACTACAATTTCAAGCCCAGCCTGGACTACATAGTGAGACCCTGTCTATAAATGAATAAATAAATAAGGACAGAAGAAAGCAGGTTTCAGGCTCTGCTCCTCTGGCAGACAAGAATTTAATTCATCATTTTAGTCTCAACATATTTCGGTATAGCTATTTCTATTTATGGCAAGAGATGCCAGTTTTCTACTTAGGTGATAGGAGGTTTCCTTTTACAAACACATTTAAGTAAAATATAATCCAGGCTAGAAAAAATATTAAAGAAATAACAATAATGAGAGTGCAACAGACATGGCGAAAGTTGTGAAAGTGGATGTCAAGGACTGAGGAGTGTGTCTGGTGGTGGCCTGCACTTTGGCTGTGGAAGTGCCAAGCTTCAGTCTGGGCCATGCTTGCTCTGTAAACTTGGGTAAGCTGCTGCACGCACCTGATTCTCAGATCCCTCGTCTGTGAAATGGATCATCATCATCATCATCATCATCATCATCATCATCATCATCATCATCAAAGCTCACAACCCACTTTACCCAAACCCCTTGGGACAAGATGTGTTTTGGAATTCAGAACTTTCCAGTTTTTTAGAATACCAAATGCCATATATTATGGGCCGGGTCAGGCAGCACCCTGTAACCAAGAGTCCGGATATTTCTGCAGTACATGTGTGCCTGCTCACGTAAAAAAATGTTTAAGAGTCTACGCATTCTGCCAGTCATGGCCAAATTTTTCATCCAAAAGAATTTGCCAAAAACTCAAAAAAAAAAAAAAAAGCTTTTCATATTCCAAGACTTAGGACTTTGGCATCACAGACAAGGAGCTGCGGGCCTTGCATAGCTGCCCGGGAAGTGAGGCAGGTGGTGGAGAAGGAGACTAAGTGAGGTGCAGAGCTCCTAGCAGGCTGGCTCACAGTAAGCGTCCAGGCAAGTTCACGTGGCACTGGGACAAGGGTCAGGAGAAGCCAGGGCTCCAGAGGAAGGGTCTAGAAAGGGCAAGGGGTACCACTGAGTACGCTGTGGCATCCATGACGGGAGGAGGGATTTAAGGGTGTCACAAATTTCTGAGAATTTCCCTGTGATGCTGCCTCTCCTCCTCCTCTTTTTCTTCCTCTTCCCCTTATTTCTTCTCATTCTCTCTCTTCCTCCTCCATCTTCATTCTGTAGGAGCAGGCAGTCCTATCCAACTGTCTTGAGGCCCCCGATAAGCACTCACTTGCAGTCTGTGGGGAAGAGACACTGAGCTTGTGGGGAAGTGACAGAGAAGAGAAGGAAGCCCATAAACACAATGGCTTATTAAGCCAGTCACCACCGTGGGCAACTGAACTGGTGATTACTAGACCAGGAAACTGGGAGATGGCATAACCCCCACCTTCGGTGTTATCCCACCTGGGGACTAGGGGAGCTGGGGTTTTAGCCCACCCACCCATTGGTCATTGCTCAGGGCTGCTCCCAGGGGGCATTCACTTCTGCAGTCCTGCAGATGGGTGAGCAGGCTCCAGCAGCAGGTGAGAGTCCCCTGACAATGACTTGTACGCCATAGCAGCTGGCAGTCAGAGGACATGCACTGAAATACGAGGGTTAAGGGCATGGGGTCTGCTACATCAACCCAACAGTCATACTTCCTATTCCCTTGCTGATATATGCTCTAGTTTTTCAGAATGTCCACCTGCCCCAAATCACGTTTCAGGGGAGTAGAAATAACATTCCCCCACTTCAGAGCCAAATCTTGATTGATCTAGAGTCTAAGCCAATCACGATGCTTACCATTGCCCTTAGTGATGATTGGTCTAGGACTGGACATGTGATTTATGTCCAGCCAATGAGAGATGAGCAGAGATCAGGGGAAGTGTTTCTAGGGAGAGTTCACTGTGTTTTGTGTCTAGATGTGATACTTGGTGCTGGAGCGGCCACATTAGAGCCATGAGAGAAGCAGACTGAGGGTAAAGATCACACAGAAGACTGCAGGGTAGACAGCTGACGTCACACAGCCACTGATCACACCAAATATGGCCTTGCCTACGTCTGCATTTCTTGAGTAATCAGTCATGTGCCACATTCCGATGTTTTACTCAACAATGGACTACACATATGACAGTGTCCAGCGAGGTCATGTTGCCTAATGGCATCATAGCTATCTTGGCTGTATAAGTACACTCTGTAATGTTCACATAACGATGAAAAGTCTCACTTCTCAGAATGCATCCCCATGGTTAAGCGACTATATAAAGAAAATACATTTTTAGCTGGTTTGACTGGGAATTACATGTTACTTACAGTCGAAGGATAATTTAGATATTAAAGGGAGTATAAATCTGGAAAGAGAAAATGGGGGGAAAGAGTCTCAAGCAATAAGACCACATACAAGCAGGGCTGGACTCTGAAGACTAACACAAGAGAGATGGCTCTCGGCAGCCAGGGGGCTGGTGTGGGCTGGGCTGCTGAGGATGATTTCACGAGGGAGGTCGGACCGGAGGTCCCGTAAAACCCGGCTGCATTTCTGTATTGTCAGTCACAAGCAAATGACCCAGCTCAAGCCCAAGACCTTTAAATTCCTGCCTGGGACCACAGACTGTTCCTCCACCAGGAAAGAAATCCCAGCTGCGCAGGTCGAGAAGACTGTGGGTAGACGCGCAGCCTCAGCAACATTCTGGGCTTGTCTGGCCTTCAACGTGTGATTTTGAGAGTTGGAAGCGAGAAGATTATAACTCAGAATGGCACGCGGGTGTGAAGCTGGCTGCCTTGCCAGCTATTTGCCTGTATTTAAAACACATATGGGTGATATTTTTAAATATCTTTGCTGTGTGATTGAAAAACATTGCAGTTGCTACTTCGTGGACGTGGGTTTTTATGCAAACCCAGGGATGGAATGATGAGTGTATGTTGTACCTACGTGGGCTTTGCTGGAGAGAATGCAAGGACAGAATAGCACAGCCGGCACCAGTGTCGGCAGGAAACTGGGGCTGAGCCATTCAACATTCAACTTGGGTGTATAGGGCCACTGGCAAATGCCCCTGGTTTCCCTGAGCACCACCTCTCTTTCCTCTCCCTTGGTGGGATCTGTGCAGGGCTCCTCCCAGCCCCAAGGAGTGGGCATGTGACCCAGGCCTGGCCAATCAGATCATCCTAGCCTCTGGCCCCAGATGTTGATTGAGGCTGAGCTCATGCTCAAGGCCAGCCAATGAACCTAAACTGTGCAATTTTCAGAATTATTGGTACAGAAAAGCATCCATCCTGCTAAGTTGCAAACTCTTATCTGAAGTGTACCTGAAGCTGCCAGAGACCATTACTGTCACCACTTGGAAACGGCCAGCTGAGAATAAGACCAAGCTGGTGAAAAAGACAGCCCAATAGATGGAGAGAACCCTGGATCCAGCCAACCTGAAATAACCTGGACTCCTTGCCTTCCTTTCTTCCTTCTTTCCCCTCCCTCCTTCCTCCTTCCTTCCCTCCCTCCCTCTTATCTTCCTGTTTCTTTCAAAATTTAATAAAATATCTGCAACTTAAAATTTGTCAGTTTAACCATTTTAAATGTACAATTCAGGGGCATTAATGACACTTATAACATTGTGCAACCACGCTCACTATTTCCAAAACTTTTCCGCTGTCCAAAACAGAAACTGTGCCTGTGAAACAATAATTCCCCATTCTACACCACAGCATTTTTTAAAGTATCATAAACATACATTAAAACTCACCTGTTACTGTGTGATTCTGTGAGTCCTGACTCGTGTAACCAACACTGCAGTTCACATACAAAACGGCTCCCTTCCCCTTTACCCACCAAGTGCCTCAAGCTCCTTTTTTGAGATACTGGCCTCACTAAGTCACTAAATTGTCTAGGCTGAGCTCAAACTTGTGATCCTCCTGCCTCAGCCTTGCAGAGTGCTGGGATTTTGTGCATGCATCACGCCTGACTGCTTAATCTCCTCTTTACTGTGCTTCCCCACAACCCTCCTCTCCAAACTCCTGTCCACCACTGATCTGCTTTGTATTCGTAAAGGTCTACCTGCTTCCAGAGCACCATATACATGAAATCACAAGTATGCAGGCTTTTGAATCTGGCTTTATCACGCAGCCTCACACATCTGAGGCTCATGCATGTTACTGGCACACCAGTAGTGTGTCCCTTTTTTACTATTGAGTAAAAATATCCCATTGCATGGATGTATCAGTTTACCACTCATCAGTATGAGTGACATTTGGCTACTCCTCTGCATTTACTTGAGACTATAAATTCCTTTTTCTTTTCTTAGGTTGTTTGAGGTAGGTTTCTGACACCTGCAAGCAATATCACCTTGACAAACCTTAGAGAAAGCCGTCTTTCAGATCATCATTATGTCAGATCATCTATGACATAAGATCGTGTTGCTCAAAACAGCTTTGAGTGTGAGTAACAGACATCTGTCTCCACATTGGTTTAAACGAAAGGGACAATTATTACTCACCTGAGAGGGGAGGGGGACCCCTCCAGTTGAGTGGATCTCACGGTGGCTGAGTTAGCGATGCAACCCCATCATCCCTGGCGCAGGTGGGTGCCGTCTTTTTGGCTACCGTGCTCAGGGTTTTCCTCAGCGCCGAGCAAGCAGGCACCCGCAGTCCCAAAAGCTCACGCGTTGCAGGCTCCGTCCGCACCGCAGCAGCACTCAGAGGTGAGGCCTTCGGGTGCTGACTGGACCAAGAGATTCCTGACTTCGTGAATGGGTTAAACCTTTCACGGATTCTGAGACTGGCGGTTTCCGAGGACGACTTTGGCCGAGGAGGGTTTCCCGGGCTCCAGGACCTGAGCGTCTCTGCTCCACCTGCTCGTTCCACAGGTCTGGGGGCAACTGTGCCAAATGACCATGAACTGAAACTCTGGGAACCATGACCCAAATAAATCTGTCCTCCTTTAAATTCATTTTCTCAGGTATCTTGTGACACCACTGAAAGTTAAGAAGAAACTGGTGCCAAGAGTAAGTCGAGGCTGACCAGCCCAAAAGACACCTCCCAGAACTCCCGCCCCTTAGAGCTTTTCTCGCACCTCATTGGCTAGCACTGGTCATTGGTCACGTGTCTGATCTTGACCTGCGGTGGGCTCACCTGCTCCGGAAGCAAGTGGTTAGTGGGGAGATGACTGGGAACCTGAGCAAAATGGAGGAAGAAGGAAAGGGAGGCAGGAAAGCCAGCCAACACTGTCTGTTGCAGAAGATTAAAATAGCTGCAAGGCTACTCCGCCCCAGAAACAGTAAGACTGAGTCAGTCAAATGGTAATTCTCTTCGGGTTTTGTGAGAGGGAGTGAGGAACTGGTCGTCTCAACCCTGAGAGGATCAGGTGACATCCTAGGATAGTTCCAGTGAGCATATTTGAGCTAGTCACATGGTCCTGGTTTCACCTGTGAGGAGCGCAACTCCAGTAGGCTTAAGCAAAAAATAACTCACTGGCCTAACTGGAAAGCTTAATGATCCAGGTGGTTGTAGACACAGCTGGATTGAGGGCTTTGAATTTGAATTTCTCCTCTGGGCTCTGATTTCTTCCTCATTCGCTTCATTCTTAGACATTGAGTGCCAGAGCCCAGACTTAGAGAAACACATCCCACCCCACCCTCCCACCCCCGAGTTTAACACCACCAGGGAAAAGAAATACTCCTGAAAGTTCCATCAAAACTCCTGGAGAAGGTTTTGTTTTGTTTTGTTTTGTTTTTTGAGACAGAGTCTCACTTCATAGTTCAGGCTAGCCTTGAACTCACTGTGGAGCCCAGGCTGACCTTGAACTCTCAGCAATCCTCCTGCTTCAGCCTCCTGAGTTCTGGGATTACAGACGTGTGCCACCATGCCTAGCTTGGAGAAGATTCTTATTGGTCCAGATTAGGTCATATACCTGTGCCCGAACCAATCATCGTGACTGCTAGACCAGGCCCAGATCACATGCCCAGTTCTACATCAGGGCAGGGTGATGATGAGGATAAAGCAACAAGGACACGAACTATTCAAAGAAAGCCAAAAAAGACAAAAGCAGCACTTGCGTCCTATAGTCTTAGTTTTACTGACAGAAATTTAGCTTCTGAATGCTTAGCCATTCCACCTCCTGACAGCAAGAGCCAAGAGGATGGGTGGGCCTGGGCTTCCCTATCAGCTGCCTCTAAACCCCATTTCTTTCCTCAGCCTCCTCATCCAAGGATCCTCATATATTTTTCTGAACTGGAGGCTTGGTCACTTTGCGGTTGAAGTGTGGTATTTCAGGGCATTGCTGTGAGATGAACGTGTCCCTCCCAAACGTGTATGTTGAAGCCTAACTCCCAGAGTAATGGTACTGGGAGACAGGGCTACTTCAAGATTATAAAGTTAGATGAGGTCGTGAGGGTAGGATTGTCGTGATGGGATTAGTGCCCTTATAAGAAGAGTTACCCAAGAGTCTCCTTCTCCCATCATGTGACAACATACGGATCGGGAAGGTGGCCATCTGCAAACCAGGAAAAGGGCATCACCTGAGCTCAACCATGCTGGCATCCTGATTTCAGTCTTCCAGCCTCCAGAATGGTGAGAAAATCAATTCCTGTTGCTAAGGCACCCTGTCTATGGCAGTTTGCTGTGGTAGCCTGAGCTGGTTAATACAGGAATCCATTTAGACTTTTTAGAGTAACAAGCATTTATTGGGCACCTGCTCTGTGCCAGACGCTGTGCAGGGGACACAGGCTCACAGCTGGGTCTCAGTCCACTAGGACTTGGAGCCTAAAATATTAATAATGGATCCCTTATAACTTTTCTATTACTTTGAGATCATTTTTTATTGAAGAGAAAAATTCCAACTCCACCAATAACCTCCCTGCACTTTCTTCCTCTCTCCATCTGTCTCTGGAGACGGAACAGCACGTAGAGCACAGAACCCTGCATGCGACTTTCCCTACTTATTTCCATGCACGGCAAGAAGAAAAAAATGACATCTATATAAAGAGAGATGGCAGATGCTCCCAAGTGCCCTGTGTTCAAGGCTTTCCATGTATAACCTCATTTAATCTTCAAGCCAGCCCATGAGGCAGCTACTGCTATCCCGGTTTCCAAACAAGGCAGCCAAGATACAGAAAGGCCCAGTGATTTGCCCCAGATCACAGAGCTGGGAAGTAGAGCTGGGTTTTGAATCTGGGTCTTTTTGGCTTTAAAGGCCAAACTCTTGGCTCCTGTTGACTCTACTTGGCTCATCGGGGCTAGGGAGAAATTCATAGACTACAAACCCAACAAAGGTGAGCCACGATTATGACCTAAACGTTTCCATGAGAAGGCAGGCCCCACCAGAGCAGTGCAGCATGGGTGGACACATTCAGCCTAAGAGAGACAACGATGGTGTAGCTTTTGCTATTCACAAGGACCTGTCTCCATCCCCATCAGCCCACAGGTCTCAAGCCTTTCCCCTCACACCAGTCCTAAGAGGAAGGTCCTAGGCTGCTTGCATTTTCAAAACAAGGAAACTGAGGCTCAGCTCTGGTGACTGGGCGAGGTCAGGCCGTCTCACCATTGATAGTCAGAGAGGTAGGAGCAAATCTCCCAACCCTTGAGGTCCCAGAATCTTAGGGGTCTATATTCAGAGGCAGGAGCAAGACGGAACTTGAGAGCCGAATTCTTCTCTGGTGTCAACAGCGGTCAGGGGAAATGCCGCGCGCTCCCTGGGGCCCGAGAGCCCAGACATCTCCCTGGGCAAAGCCAGAGCTTCTGAGGTGGGCAGGAGCAGGCTTGTCAGGGACCCTCACAGGCAATGGCACCGCAGCAGCGCTGCTCCTGGGAGAGAGCCGCATATGGGTCTTTGGAGAGAGAGGACACTGAGGCCGTTCTGCCATCTAAATGTGCACAAGGAGAGAAACCCACATAAAAATGCAGTAAAATCAGTCTGCGAGTTCAGCCTTTAAAATATTTGCACATTTGGGTTTTGTCCTAAAGGAAAACAAAAATCCCATCATAAGGGTGGGGGAGTGGGGTGAGAGGTGTGGTTCAGTTTACTTGGTATTTGGTTTTGTGTTGTTCACAAAGGTAATACATACTCATTATGGAAAACCCAAACACTGACCTGGACATGGTGCCCTTAATCCCAGCCCTCTGAGAGGCTAAGACAGGAGAATCCCAAGTTCCAGACTGGGCAACTTAACAACTGAACCAGATCCTGTCTCAAAAAATAAAAAAGGGCTGAGGCTGTAGCTCAGTGATAAGGCTGGGGGTTCAATCCTCAATACAATTAAATAAACGAATAAATAGGTAGTAGTATATCAGTTAGAAATGCTTCTAGCTACAAGTTACAGTAAACTGTACCAACACCAGCTTTGAAGACAAGGGTGCTAATTGTTAATTAGTACAAAGCCTGAAAGTAGGAGGTTTGGAGCTTGGTTTAGAGGCTCAAGAATGTCAACAAAGATCCAGACTCTTTTGCTCTTTCTGTTCTGCTCAACTCAGTGTGTTGGTGAAGTCTCCCCTCATGGTCACAAGATGGCTGCCACAACACCACATATCAAGTCCTCACATTAGAGCCCAAAACAGTATGGGAGGGCATTTGACGAGGTGAAAGAGAACCTTATCTTCTTTTATAAAAGGTATTTTCCAGACACTGGCCCCTTCCTCAGCAAAATTGGATGGACCTCTATCTAAACCCCAGATCTCCCACTTAATCTCTCTGAGGCTTAATTTCTCCCTTCTGGAAATGGGGATATGATCCTCCTCATGGATCGTTGTGAGAATTAAGTGAGAAAGCACTTGGCATATCATAAGCACTCAGTAAGAGTGCTGCTGTCTTCCACTCGCTGATCTAGATTCACCCTTCTCTGCCTTTTTCCAGAAGTCACTGACAGGAGATGAGGCAGAAGGATGAGAGGGAAATCCCGTCTCTTCTCTTGGCTTCCTCCCGGGGTGGGGGATGCCAGGGGCACTGAGACTCATGGCCACAGCTTCTCTTTGCCAGCTGCAGCCCGCAGGCCCCCAAAGACCAGATGCACACAGGTCCTGGGCTCCCATCCCACAGGGCTGTACCACAGTCTCTTCACAAAGCTGTTCTCTAAATACCATCAAGAGTGTGTCATTTTTTTTTTTTCCTGCCAACGCGCTGACTAATTAGAAACATTTTTTTAAGAATCACCAGTCCAGCTGGTCAAAAAGTCAGTCAACTCTGATGTTTGATTTATTTGACTGTTATAATCGGGAATTAATTCTACATCCTTGGGCTTCAGGCCATATCCTGAGGCATGATATCTTCTATGTGATAATGATTTTGGAAAAAAAAAAAAAGAAAAGATGAGATTTCGCATTCACATGCCCTGAACTCACTCGCAGCTGTGTATTCTTGACATCCTTCAGTTAAATGGAAAACAGTGAATTTTGAAACTGTATTGATTTCAGCAGGCATATATTATTTTACTGTAAGTACCAATGTCTGTTGTACTTAATATACAATGGATTAATTTAAAATGCATTAGTTTAATAAAAATGCATAAAATAGAATAGAATTGCATTAGCTTCAATAAAAAATTCAATTTCATAAATATTATCTCGTGTTAAAATGCATTGATTTCCAGGAAAATATATTGGTCAAAGGTAATTTACATTGGTTTGAATGGAAATGCACCCATCTCCATACATATGTATTAGTTTAGTCAAACGTATCCAATTGTGTAAAATACCAGTTAGGCTGAAATGGATTCCAACCCTGTTGTCGTCCTCGTGGTTGTTG
The DNA here is from genome assembly GCA_004026905.1 of Hystrix cristata. Classification (NCBI taxonomy): domain Eukaryota; kingdom Metazoa; phylum Chordata; class Mammalia; order Rodentia; family Hystricidae; genus Hystrix; species Hystrix cristata. The sequence goes on from PVJO010005955.1 coordinate 38,809, forward strand.
TTTTATTCTCTCTTGCTGAATAAATCTCTCCCACGATGACTGCGTCTGGCCCAGTTCACCAGAAGGCGGGCAGGTGGGGAGCTCCGAGCGCGTGGGTTTGCGCGTGCGCATGCGGATTTAGCAACAACCTCAGTGGCACCCAAGGTGCATCCAGCTTCCTTGCACAAGTGACTGGGGATGTGAGGCCCAGAGCCAAGCAATGGGCCTGGGGCACCACCTCCTGTCTCCTTGAAGGCTGCCAGGAGCTGCACCCTCATCATGAGCCAGCTGCAGGCTGGGGGAACTGGAAGGGAGCCTGGAGTATCCCAACAGATGCAAACTAGAACCGGGAGGGGAGCTCAGGGCCCCTGGGTCATGGACCACATTTGGGGCTCCGGGGCCAACCAGCCCTGAGATTCAGATCCGGCACCTGCCACTTCCTTTGTGACCTTGACAAGGTCACTTACCCTCTCTAGTCTCTATTTCTCCCCAAAACTGGCACACACTGCTTTGAGTGCTTTGTATCTACTGGTTCACTTACTATGATTTGTTCTGGGTCACTCAGCCACCAAGAGGCGGAACTGGCATTTGCACGGAGATGTACATGGAAGGCTTATTTTCATTTTACTTTTTAATTTTTTTTGGTGGTACTAGGTATTGGACTCAGGCATTCACACTGAGCTATATCCCCAGCCCTTTTTAAAATTATTGTATTATTTTTATTATTATATGTATTTTTTGAGACAAGGTCTGGCTAAGGTTGCCCAGGTTGGGCTAGAACTTGCAGTCCAACTGTCTCAGCCTCCCAGAGTGCTGAGATTACAGGCATGCGCCGCCATAACTAGTTTGTAATGTGATATTTAAGGAAGAATGTTCTAATCTCTGCTCTGCAGCTTCCAATCTGGGAATCAAAGCTAAGTGACTGACCTCTTTGAGGCTTGAGTCCCTCAGCCATGAAATGGTATAATGCCACATCCACCTCCTACGGCTGTCAGTGAAACCCCAGGGACAGGCAGGGCTCGACAAAAGGAGAGTCCCTTTCCTCCAGCAAAAAACACATTTAACAATTTTTGTGGTTGCGGGACTTTTCACAACCTTTAATATGCTAATGTGGGTCAAGAATCTCTAAGAAGGGAGGGAAGGGAAGAACAACTAAAGTGTAAGAATTAGAGTTGGAGAAACTGTGACCAAGTGGATAGCAAATCCCCAGGTGGGGGGCCCACCTCTGCTAACATGAGAGTTGTTTTTGCTCCCTTTAGGTGGACATTTTCTGAAGATTTTTATTGTGGAAAAAAATACCAGAAGCACTACAAGAAAAGTAAATAAAACGAACTCCTGGAACTTCTCAAGATTTGCCAAACGCCGACATTTTACCATACTTCCTTTCTGTGTGTTCGTCTCTCTCTTTCTCATCCCCAGCCTCACTGTGAATTCATGCAGTCACCACCGGATCCTTCCCACACTCAGTTCAGAGTACAGCCCCTGGGAACAGGGCCCCTCTGGTGTATAATTACTGTGTGTTTATCACATGCAGGAAATTTAACATTGATATAAATCTGTAATCTGAATTTTAGAATTCCATCCTCAGACTGCCCCACTTGTCCTCATACCATATTTCACAGCAATTATTTTTCCAGGATGTAATCTAGGATCACACATTGAAACGAGCTGACATATCTCTTTAGTCTTCTTTAATTGAGAATAGTTCCTTTCCCTTTCTTGACCTTGATTTCCCTCCTGCCCGGGTACTGGAGATTGAACCCAGGGCCTTTGCACTGAGCTACATCCCCAAGCCTTTATTATTTTTTAGTTTGAGCTAGGGCCTGGGTAAGTCACTAAGTTTCCACGCTGGGCTCAAACTTATGATCCTCCTGCCTCAGCCTCCCAGAGTGCTGGGATTACAGGCAACGGGCTACCACCCAGCTCATTGTTTGAATTTGTCATAATGAATGTGTATTACCTTTGCCACCAAACCCACTGACCTTGACATTTTTAAGTGTCCCTCACATTAGGCTGCCTGGTGTCTCCTGAGATTAGACTCAGGTTATGCACGTGGGGCAGTGAGACCTGGGAGTGAAGCTGTGTCCTTCTTGGTGCATGGTGGCCAGGGGTATCTGACATCAGTGTCCCACTTCTGGTGTTATAACTCTGACATTTTGCACATCGCGGGATCTGCCTGGCTTATGCACTATTACTGAGTTAGTAAGAGAACTAACTCAGGATCCCACGAGAACCGCCTTAATCCTTTTATTTTTATTTTTTTATTTTTTAACCAAGAACATGTATTGGTACAATGTACAAATAATGATTACATTCATCCCATTCGCTTTGTACCTGTACATGATGCATCTTGGTTTTCCCCCCTCTTCCCCACCTCTCCCCTCTGTCCCCTCCATCCCTATTTACAGCAGGTTTATTCACATTTCTCCATGAATTCCCCTTCCCCTTTCTTTCCTTTTTTTCCCTTCCTGCTTTTCCCCCTTCTCTCTTTCTAGTGCTCCTCTCCTTTGTATATTATCTTCCTATTATATCTATTACACCTCTTTGTCCTATTTACACTTATGGTTTCTCATATTAGAGAAACAATTCGATGTGTACTCATGAGTGTCTGATTTATTTCACTTAGTATTATGTTCTCAAGGAACATCCATTTACATACAAATGACTCTAGTTTATCCTTTTTTATGGCGGTATAGTACTCTATTGTGTAGAAAAACCACATCTTCTTTAGCCATTCATTGGTTGTTGGGCATTTAGGTTGTTTCCAAGACTTAGCTATTACAAATTGTGTTGCTATAAACATAGTTGTGCATATATCTCTGTGGTATGACAATTTTAATTCTTCTGGGAAGATCCCCAGTAGGGGAACAGCTGGATCAAATGGAACCTCTAGTTCTAATTTTTTGAGGAATCTCCATATTGATTTCCATAGTGGCTGGACCAGTCTACATTCCCACCAACAATGGAGGAGGGTTCCTTTCTCCCCACAGCCCCGCCAGCATTTGTTACTGGTTGATTTTTTTCATAAGCGCGGTTCTTTCTGGAGTGAGATGGAATCTTAATGTTGTATTGATTTGCATCTCTCGAATGACTAGTGATGTTGAACACTTTTTCATATATTTGTTTGCTATTTTAATTTCTTCATCTGAGAAATGTTTATTCATTTCAGATGCCCATTTTTAGGTTGGATCTTTAAATTTGGGAGGTTTAATTTTTTTGAGTTCTTTGTATATTCTAGATGTTAGACCTTTGTCTAATGGATAGCTAGCAAAAATTTTTTCCCATTCTGTGGCTTTTCATCCTGCTCTATTGGTGATTTCTTTTGCTGTGCAAAAGCTTTTTAATAGCATGTGGTCCCAAGCACTGATTCTTTGTATTGTTTCCCACGCAGTCTGGGTTCTGTCCATAATTTTTTTCCCTACCCCTATGTCTTTGAGGGTTCTTCCTTTTCTGTTCTCCAGTAAATTTAGTGTTTCTGTTTTAATGTTTAGATCTTTGATCCACTTTGATTTTAGTTTAGTACATGGTGAGAGACTTGCATCTAGTTTTAGTTTTCAGCATGTGGACAGCCAATTTTTCCAGCACCATTTGTTAAAGAGGCTATCTTTCTTCTAGCGAGGGTGTTTGGCTCCTTTGTCGAAGATGAGGTATTTGAGTGTGTTTGGTGTGGTTTCTGCATCCTCCAATCTGTTCCATTGATCCTCAGGTCTGTCTTTTTGCCAGTATCATGCTGTTTTTGTCACTGTAGCTTTATAGTATAGTTTTAGGTCGGGAACTGTGATGCCCCCTGCCTTTCCCCTGTTGCTTAGGATTGCTTTTGCTATTCTTGGTCTCTTTTGGTTCCAGATGAAATTAATGATTGTCCTTTCTAGTTCTTTGAAGTATGTTGATAGTATCTTGATTGGAATTGCATTAAATCTGTATAGTAGTTTAGGAAGTATGGCCATTTTCACTGTGTTGGTTCTTCCTACCCAGGAACATGGGAGCAATCAGACAAGAGGAAGAAATAAAAGGAATAAAGATAGGAAAGGAAGAAGTGAGACTATCGTTATTTGCCGATGACATGATACTCTACATAGAAGACTCAAAAAACTCCACCAAAAATCTTCTAGATTTAATAACGAAATTCAGTTGTGTTGCTGGATACAAAGTCAACACCCAAAAGTCAATAGCATTCCTATACACAAACAAAACCCACTGAAAAAGAAATAACAGATGATATACCTTTCACAATGGCACACAAAAAAATAAAATACTTAGGAATCTATCTAACAAAGGAAGTAAAAGGTCTTTACACTGAAAACTACAGCACTCTAAAAAGCCTTAATCCTTTCTGAGGGCACAGCCTCCAACAATTTAAGGGCCTTTCACTTGGCCCTGCCTCTTAAAGGTCCACCATCTCCCACCATCCCCACACTGAGGACCAAGATCCCAAAATAGCAGCTCTTTGGGACAAGCTCAAACCATCGCATCAGTGTCCCCCAGCAGTCTGCCTTCTGTCTCTGTGGACTTGGCCTTCTGGAAGCTTCACACATACGGAATCCTAAGTTGTACCTTTTTGCGTCTGGCTTCTTTCCCTCAGCACCGTGCCTTCTCTTTCACCTGTGCTGTAGACTGTCCACGCTTCCTGCCATTTCATGGCTGTAGTGCGTGCCAAGCACAGAGGTGCACGGTTTGCTTAGCCCTCGTCTCCTCGCCATCCAAGGGCGACCTTGCTGCTCTGGTCTGTGGCAGTGTCCGCAAGCTGGGCAGCAAGGGTGGTCCAGGACAGGTTTGGGAAGAGGAAGGACAGGGCGAAGGACTTCCTCCTCGCACGTCCGGAGCTGTTGCTGCCAGCTTCAAGGCCCTGGCGGGGCTGCCTGGAACTGCAGCTGCTCCCAGGCCCGTGCGGACCGTGCACCCTGGAACTGGTACAGAATTAACCAAAAGTCCACCAGGACAGACAAGCCACAAGGTCACCAGGAGCAACAGACCCTTTGCTGTGGCAAGGAGACAGCACTCTGGCCAGTGGGATGGCCAGGTGGGCAGCCTGTGGTCCCTAGCTGGGCCCAGCATGGCTGTTTGTGCAGAGGGCCAGGACCTGTGGCTTGACCAAGTCCAGAGGCTGCTGATCTAACAAACTGCACTGCCCTTTCCTTCTCAGAGGTTACTGAACCAAGCGAGCTGCCGTTCATTCCCTCTATGGCCTTAGGCAAGTTAATTGGCCTCTCTGAGCCTCAGTTTCCTTATCTTTAAAATGGGAATGACAAGCCATTACCTATTTATAAGTCATCCACGCACTGTAACACAGTCACTTATCTATTGTATTCCCCTTATCCTTCTCTTCCTCCTTTTCTCTCTGCTCCTCCTTCCCTTCCTCCCTCCTTCTTTCTCCTTCTCTCTCTTTCTCTCCCTTTTAATACAGCGTCTGTCTATATTGCCTAGGCTGACTTTGAACTCCCAGACTCAAACACTCCTCCTGCCTCAGCCTCCCCCCAATAGCTGTGACTACAAGTGGATGTTACCATGCCCAGCTCTTTCTGTATGGGACTTGTGTAATGGCCTGTAGAGCTAGATTCAGATCTCAGTTTGGTCCCTTGACTGTTTGTGTGGCTCAGGAAGTCTAGTCATTCCGACCCTCAGTTTCTTCATCCGTGAAACTGGGCAAGTATTAGGTCCTGTCTCCTGGGGTGGTCACAGGGCTAAGTGAGGGGATGGCACATGGAAAACACTTAGCCTGGTACCCAGCATCCACCATGCCAGCCCTGGGGATTAAGACTTTCTTCAGTACCTGATTGTTCTAAATCATAAGCTGACAATAAGAAACAGAGGCTTGGAATCCAGAGCTGTACTGGGTTCAAATTCAGACCTTAACCTTTTTCTTCGTGTGATCTTAGACAGTCACTATATTTGAGCCCTAATTTCATCTGTCCCTTCAGCAACACTTCCTGTACATGGCTTTATCCTAAGCAGGACTCTCAGCACCCTTCTAGCAGCAGTTCGTGTGTGTGGGGGGGACCACTTAACCCTAAATGAGCTGGGTGCAATCAGTATTCCCATTCTACAGCAAGGTGACCAGAGGTTATAGATGGGAAGTCACTCCCCCCAGGTGACCCAACTGGCAAGGGTCAAAGTCAGGATTTGAATTCAAGTCATCTGGCTCTTCACTTTTGGGGCCAATTCCCCTCCTCTGCAAATTGGAGGGGTTTTGCTTGTTTGCTTGCTTGTTTGTTTTTGGTGTTTGAGACAGGGTCTCGCTATATAGTTCAGGCTGGCATCCGACTTGTGATATAGCTCAGACTGGCTTCCAACTCTCAGCAATCCTCCTGCCCCAGCCTCCTGAGTGCTGGGATTACAGGGATGTGCTTCCACACCCTGCTGCAAATTGGAGATTAAAACAGCAACTCCTCCTCGTGGGAGGCTTCAAGGATCAAGGGTGGCCTTCCCTTCCAGGGCTCACCTGGTGCCTGTTGCTCAGGGCAGGAGCAGGCAAAGGGATTTGCCAAGTGTCCCCCTCTGCATCTGTGGTTTTGCTGTCTGAGGTTTCAGTGGCCTGTGGTCAAGGGCAGTCAGAAAATATTAAATGGAAAACTCCAGAAACAAATGATTCATAAGTTTGAAGTAAGTTTCATTATAGCACATTATTATTGTTGCTCTGTTTTTTCACTAGCTGTTGTTAATCTATTACTGTGCCTGATTTATAAATCAGACCTCACCACAGGTATGTGTGACAGGAAAATCAGAGCATTTACTTGGGGCACTCCTGAGTTTCACTTGTTATTATTTGTTTATTTTTCTTCTCACGACACCTCGAGACCTTTGCACCTGACTCTCCTCTTGGCCTGGCTCACTTCAGATGATCTTTCAGGCCTCAGAATCAAGGTCTCCTCTTGCGGGTAGCCTCCACCAACCTTGCAAAATGGTTCAAGAGTCCCTCCCCTACATACCACAGCCCTGGAGGCTGCCAAGTCATACTTGTCCTGACCACATGGTTCTGTGGTTTTCCATTGCCCTCTGCCATAAGGGCGGGCTCCTGGTAGGGGTCTGAACCATCATGGCTGCTCACCTAGGGAATGGGCGCTCTTTGGTCAACAAAGTGCTTGGAGCCCTGATGATATGTTAGGGTCTGGAGCAATAGCTTGTGGGTCTGTCGGGTGACTAACAAACCCTGTATGCTCACTTGGCCATCTCTCTGAGAGTGCCACTCCCCATGGACACTGCTAAGGCTACGCATTCTGGAGAGGACCAGGGAAGCTTCCAGGCCCTGGCCCTCTGAACATGACCACATCTCCAGTCCAGCTGCCCTGCAGCCTGCCTGCTCTCTCTGTGCCCTGCGGAAGCTCCCAGACCTCCCAGAGACCAGCCCCTCTCCTGAAATAGAGTTTCTTGGGGCATCACATTTTGTTTCCCCCAAAGCAGCCTCGTTTCTCCGCTCTGCCACTGGATGCACCAGCTCTCCAGGCTAAAAATACCCCTGACATTTTTCTGAAGGCCTGTTAAGGCCAGAGCTGCTCTCCTGATGGAATGAGTTTCTCTGCAAAACTAAGTAGGTGATGACAGTCGAGGTGGAGGGTGCCTGCCTTAGACACAGCTGGGCCCTCCCCACAAGCCAGCTCTCTTGCCGGCCTGCTCTCCTCCCCTGAGTTCCTACTCATGCCCCCCCCCCCCGCAATTCATATGCAGAAGCCTAACGCCCCATGTCACCGTTTGCACACAGGGCCTCAAGGAACTCAATTAAGGCTCAGCAAGGTCATGAGGGTGAGGCCTCATCCAACAGGGCTGGTGTGCTTAGGAAATGAGGGAGAGACATCAGACCTCCCCCTCTTGCCATGCATACACACAAAGAAGCCACGTGAGGACACAGTGAGAGGGTGGCCATCTGTAACACAGGGAGAGAGGCCTCACCAGAAATCAACCCCAATGGCACCTAGAGCTTGGGCTCTGACCTGCAGAAGTGAAGTGAAAATAAATTTCTGTTCTTTAGGCCACCAAGTTTGGGGTATGTTGTTACAGCAGCCCGAACAAACCAGTGCAGCAAGGGTCTGACTTATCTCCATGTCCTCAAACAGCCCGGCACACAGTAGGTGCACAACAACTGTTTCCCGAATGATGCTTAGCAGTTATAGGCAAGAATTCTGCAGCCGCACTGCTCGGGTGCCGATTTGGGCTCTACCACCAATGAAGTGGCATCTTGCTGCCTCCATTTTGTCATCTCTTGAAGTAACAAAAGCACTCAGCTCCACAGGTTGCCAGAAGGATAAAATGAATCACTACATGAATAGCTTCTAGAGTAGATCTGGACCACAGTAAGCACAATATACCAGTTAGCCATTATTAGTATTGTGGTCATTTTCTTCATCAGGGACGTAGCTTTCCTATCTGCTTTGTTTTTATTTGTGGTCTTTATTCTCAGAGATATCCTCGCCCATGGTGGCAAAATGATTGCCAGGTACTCAAGTTTGCATCTCATCCCTCAAAAACCCCAATCTAAAGAGTGCTGTCTTGTTCATCCCCAAAATTCCAGCAGAAATTCTGGCAGTGGCTTTCTTTAGCCTGGTTCTGAGCCCTGACCTTTCCTCTACCAATCTCTAAGGACAGGGAGATGGGGTTGCTCTTCTTAGTCAATGGTAGCTCACGTGCCAATCCAAAAACCAATCACTATAACCAAAAGCTTTGACTGGCAAGATCTGACACCAATGATTGTATCTAGGGAGATAAACTACCCCGATTGGCCAGAGTGAGTCACATGAATATCAAGAACCAATCACTGTGTGGAGGGAGAACCAATCACTGTGTGTGCTTTAATTGGCCAACCTGAGTCACATGGGCACCAAGAACTAATCATTGTGTGCAGGCGGATAACGTGCTCTAATTGGCCAGGCATAGTCACATGGGTACCAAGGGCCAATCATTGTACTGAATGTGGAAGGGGATAAAATGCTTTGGTCGGGCCCATTCTTAGAGCCTAATGGTGAGGTGAACTTCATCCAAGTCTCTGGGCAGTGAGGAGAGAAGGAAGAGGATGCTGGTCCCAGATGGAGGTATGAAGGAAGAGCAGGTGGGAATAGCTGCCTGAGACAGTAACCTCAAAGTGGAGCAAAATCCTTAATATCTTTTCCCCAAAGCATCCTCCTACGAAGTTGTACTGGATGGTGGCTTTCAGTGGACATGTCACATTAATGGCGTATGTCAAAGTCACAACATACAACACTCAATACAATTTAAGGTCGCATATCAGATCCCTGATTTCTTAAAACTCTTTGGTCTTTGCTTCCTAGTATCAGGACTCCTCCCTAAAAAGCTTCTGGCCTGTCCAAAGAACTCTGTCCCTGGGGCAGATGTTTTGTATTTTCACTCTGGGTCTCTGCTCACATCTCACTGCTTGGGCTATACAAAATGGATCCAGCAAACAGACAGACCTCCGTCTCCTCTCCCCTTAACTTATCCTTCCTCGCAGTAAGCAACTACTCACTTAGCAGGATTTGCCAGTCAAGCTTATTCATTATGAGGGTCTCCCCAGAGTGAAAAAATCATCTCCCATCTTAGAATGGGAATGGAAAGGGTGGTATTGGAATAAGAAAGTTCCAAAAGAAAACCTCAGAACTCGGGTGAAGCCTCTTAGCTTCTCAAACCAAGCGAGCAGTTGTCTTATTTGATTAGGATTAACAGATTTTTCCAAAGATAACCTATTTTGGTTTTATGATTCTATCCCTCCAGGCAGTGTTTACAAAATGTATTTGCAGAAGCAGAGAACGTCGGCCCAGAACAAGGCGGGCCCTTGCCGGCACTCACGCAGTTGGTCATAAATATAATATTAGGATGATGCCTGAAATTAATGGGAATCATTTCTCAATAAATATAGTCAGTTAGTGAGGTGTTCCAGGACTGCTGATGGGAGATATATTTTGGTAAAATATGGTTTTTTTATCAGTAGGGAACTGGGGCTGGGGGTGCATGAGAGGCATAAATCTCCACGGAAGAAGTATCTTTTATGATTATTCAATTGCACAGTAGCTCTAAAAGCCTAAAGTAGATTCATATTTACAGTTCCTGGAAGTACCTGCTTTTTATATATTGGGAGAAGAATTAGCACTGGGGCCTCCTCTTGGGAATCACTGACTTACGCCCAGAGAGGAGGTGAGGGCCTTTGTGCTGGGATCTTCCACGGAGGGAATTGGTTTCATCTGTGAGCAGGTGTGGAGGGAGGGAAACTGCACACGGCGGTCAAGCGGGAAGGGACCGATGGAAGGTGGCCCTTGCTGGTCCCCATGCGCAGGGGACAGGCATCAGGGATGAGGGTGGGCAGCAGGTTTAGAGCTGCTGAGCTGGAAACAGAAACTGTATGTCACCGTGTGTCAGCTAAAGTGACCTTGGTGGAGGGTGTGTGGCTGTCCCCGAGAGCTCAGGCTCCCAGAAATCTCCACACTGTCCTCCAGCCTGTGTGCTCCCAGCCTGCACATGGAGGTCAGATCTCAGTCTCGTCACTGGCTGCCAGTTTTCCTGCCATGGGAATTAGTTTAGTTTTAAAGTTATCTATGTTAGGTTTTTCTCCCTGCAAAAAAAGGCAATGGCAGGTCCAAAATCCGTTAGCTCAAATTCTATATTCTACAAGCTGGGCATGGTGGCACATGTCTGTAATCCCAGCTATTCAGGAGGCTGAGGCAGGAGGACCTCAATTTCAAGTCCAGGCTAGGTAACTTAAGGAGATTCTGTCTCAAAATAATAAAAAGGGTCGGAGGTGAAGCCCAGCATCACAAGCCCCTGGGTTCTATCCCCTCATCATTTCAAATTCTACAACCCAAAAATCTCTGAAAATTGTATTTTTAGATGGTAACACTTTTGGTAGCAAAACCCGATTTGAACAGCTATGAGGTTCCTTCTATTCCTTATTCATCTCGCTTTGTGAGAATATTTATGCTTTTCCCGGAAGAAATAGTACTGTTCTTGATCACATGGGGCAGCCCCATACCTTACTGGCAGGTTTAGATAAGGTGCATAGACCCGATGCTTGTCTAAGAGCCGAGAAGATTTTGAATTCTGAAACACATCTTTCCGTAGGTCTCAGATAAGCGAGTGCAGACTTGAGCTGGCTCGTGATAAGAAAGTCAAATGCCAGGATGTAGAAGAAAGGGACACCTCAAGGAAACAGAGAAGTCCCACTTCAACCAAAGTAGGCAAAGCATACAAATATTCACAGAAGCAGCACAACTGGCTGCTAAATTGGGAAAGAATTCATCCGGGCTCATAAGTGAAGACGGGAAGGCTGGGATGTGCTCAGTGCTAGAGCGCTTGCCCAACACACACAAAGTCCTGGGTTCCACCCACAAGACTACAAAAATAAAAATAAATTTAAAAGAAGAAAACAAGAAGAGAGAAGATGGAAGGTGAAAATGGTAATAAGCTTCATCTCTCTCAGAATCAAAGGTGGGAGAACATCTGCTGCTGGTGAGGATATGGGGGAAGAAGCTCCGCTCACACAGCTTGTGAAGGTCAATCAGAACCACGCTGGGGAGATGCTCTGGCGATGCGCATGCATCTTGCCCAGCGATTTGCTCTTGGGAATTCATCTTTGTGTTAGTTGGCTTTGCATTATAACAAAATACCTGAGAAAACTAACTTAGAAAGAGAAAAGGGTTCTTCTGGCTCAGTGTTAGAGGTTTCAGGCCATGACAGGTCGGCCCCACTGCTCTGGGCTGGTGGCGAGACAGCTCACTGTGGTGGGCGCTGTGGCCGGGCAAAGCTGTTCACCTCACGAGCCAGGGAGCAAGGAGCCGAGGAGGGCGCCGTGAGTGACCTGAGGACGTCGCTAGGCCTCACCTCTCAGAGGCTGCAACACCTCCCAACAGAGCTGGGGTGACCACCAAGTGCTTAACAGCCAGTTCTTTGGGGGAGCATTCAAGATCCAAACCAGCGTCTCTCAACGAGTCACATTCATCTAGTGCAAAGGGAAATGTTTGCAGTTTATAGTAGCCAAAACCGGGACACAAGCGAAATGCTAGGTGTTGATGCTAGCACTTTGGTTACACACTGGAGTGCGTAGGCAACAGAATATTATGAAGCGGATAAAAGGAATAAAGCAGATTCCCATAAGCAGACTTGGTCAAATGCCAGTCATACAGCATTCTGAGGACAGAACAAGCTACATATTTCCAGAGTCTGGTTTTTATTTTCCAGAAGTACTTACATGCATATTATGCTTACATGTGCAAAGTAAAAACTATGGAATAATGTATTGCAAACCATGACTATACTTCTGTAAGATGCTTGGGTACCAGGTATATTTATGTAGATTGTATACATTTTTTAGCATTTCAAAGTTTCATGCTTATATTATTTTATAATTAAAATAAATTACCAGCAATGGGGGAAAGAAAGCAAAAGTTCCCCATAATTTCATCCTCTTACCTGAAGATCACTTTGGATAAAAATTTGGCAGTCTAGCCAGGAGTGGTGGTACATACCTGTAATCCTAGCACCCAGGAGGCTGAGGCAGGAGGATTGCAGCGAGTTCAGGGCCAGCCTGCACACTAAGTGAGATCCTGTCTCAAAAAACAAACCAAAAAATTGGCATTCTAGAATCTTCTCCATGAATTCATCATATTTGCATTCCTGCACATGCGTATTTCTTTTCTGTCGATAAGAATGAGTTCGCATCGCCCACACTCTTCTGCAGTTTTCCTTCTCCCCTCGATGTGACGCCTGGCCATCCTCCTCTGTGGCCACAGTTGCTGTCCTCCCGGGCACGTCACCTCACAAAGACGTCACCATCTATTGCACCAGCCGCTCGTTGATGGATATCTGGGCTGGCTCCAACTTTGGGCCTTATGTTTTGAGAGATTTTTGTCAACCAAACTGAATTTATTATTAAGCAATAATTAATTCGCTTTCCCATTTTTTATTCATCAAAGCTGCTCAGACTGCAGACAGGAGGGCTGCAGTTAGCAGGGCTCCTGGAGCTGAGCAAATCCCGGTTGAGAGCAAAGCTGGGTGTCTGAGGTGCTGGGGTGGCTCAGGGAAGACAAATGTGTGCACAACTTCTGGGCACAGGGACAAAGCTGGACCCCAAAGCGGGGTGGGGGGATGGCAAAGGCGTTAGGAGTGGAGAACCTGGCGGAAGGGCGTTCAGGGCGACGGAACAGAACTGGCCTCAGTTTCCTTGGCTGCATCATGGGGGATCGTCTTTCTTACCTCCGCCTGAGTTAGCTTGAGGGTTCGCACAGCGGCACACAGCAGATCCTCCATCAACTCAATAGGCCTCAAAGAAAAACAACAGCTAAGAATGAAGCAACGCATGAAGCTTGCGAGTATGTGCTGCTTTCTGATGCTGGTTGCTGGGGAGGGAGAGGTGGAAGAGACCAGGCCCCTACCCTCCAGGAACTCAAGTTTTGACTGTTTTTATAAAACAAAACAAAACGCAAAAAACAACCACAGAAAGACTTCCCACCACATATCGCAGAACTGATCACTCGAAAGTGGTCATGTGAATTCCATGTTACCTCAGTGAAAACAAAATGCAGCTGGCGCGCAAGAGCAGAAATGGCTCCGCCCACCGGGGAGCCCAAGGCGGCACCCTGTCGGCCGTCCTGTAACCTTTCAATGCCTCTGTTTCCTCCCTGGCAGTTGCAGGTAAGAAACTCCCACCTCAGAGAGCCTGGGGAAGAAATCAAGCAGGTGATGCCACATAAAGATGGTGGCAGAGCCGGGCCAACAGTAGGTGACTCCAGAAAGGCAGTTATTATTATCATCTGCCCATTAATACACGTGGGAGGAGCCACAGCGACAAGGGAGACGGGCAAGGACACAGCAAGGGCCACAGCGAGGGCCATGCCTGGCAAGGGGCCTGCGGGCTAGAGGTGAGGACAGGAGCAGCAGGGAGCCCTCGGCAGAAACCTCCTCCTGACGCACTGGAGGGGACTCGGGAATCCGCACTTCCTGACTACAACATTTACTGCAAAGACTAAGTAGCTGGCTTCTATGTCATGTTTCTTATCAGAAAAGACAACAGATATTCTGCTGGGATCTTAGTGTGTGACTGTCTGCAAAGAGACGATCACAAGAACAGGTTTCGGGTCAGCTGTAAATATCTCATTGTTCACAATAAATTTTGGGGAGCGCACATGAACTTCCCTCTGTCTTGAAAGAAAACCAGTTTATATTGTTGTTTGTACCACAAATCAGAGACTTCAGAAAATACACACTGATGACAACTGGGTTGTTAAGAACGAGTCTCTGTGCCTTTGGCTTCCCCTCTGCCCGTGGCCTCTTGCCAGCCAGGTCCCGTGAGTGAGCTCTGCCCCATCAGACATGCTCGAAGCCTGCAGCTTGGTGGTTTCCGTCTTCATGGTGTGGTGGCCGCTACAGGATGGGACTCAGGAACGGCGTGGACCAGGCCCTCCCGGAGAGTGTCCTCCAGAAGACAAAGTTGCAGGCCGGTAATAGATGTTCTACGAGAAATGTACAGGTGGCAGGAGGATCGACAAAGTCCCACGGGTTTATTTCATATGGGAGTTGTCAGAGGCTTTAATGCCTCAGGTGTCTTGGTTAGATTTTCTAGAACCAATGGTTGTAAGAGAGCAGATTTGATAGAGAGGACATTTATGAGTCACAATATTCACCCACAAGCCAAATGCAGGAAGTGCCAAATGTCCACCTAGGCACTGGAGACCTGAAAGATCCAATCAAGGGCTGGGAGCCCACAGCACTGTCCCACGTACGTCCGTGTCTGCAGATGATGGCTGAAGAAATCTTTACTGGAACCAGGATATGATACTCGCAGCAGAGATGACAACCAAGAGGTCCTCCAAAGCAACAGCAGCCATCTTCGATGACAAGGCCCCAAGCTCCTTCCTCGATGAGAACAGCCAAGTTCCTTTCAGGAGAAGAAGCCTGCCAACTAGCTGCGGCTCCCACTCTGCCTTATGTTGCATCAGCAACAACCCTCAGGTGGATCTTGTATGCCCGGCGTCACACCAACTCAATCCAGCTGGGCGTTCTGGCTCAAACTGACCACATTAAGTCCACCACATCAGGGCTCATTTGACTTTCCCTTAAAGGGAAGAGGGAGCTGGGTGTGGCGACACACCACACCTATAATCTTGACACGCAGGAGGCTTCGGTGGAAGGATCTAGAGTTTGAGGCTAGCCTGGTTTAATAGCTCAACCCTGTCTCAAAATAAAAATAAAATTAAAAAGGCTGGTGATATAGCTTAGCATTCCCTGGGTTCAATCCCCAGTATCAGAAAGCAAAACAACACATTGGACAGACATTTCACCTGTGTTGGTGCTGGGAAGGGAGCAGGCTAGAATACCAGCAATACCAAAAGCAGTGATGACAACAGCAATAGTAGGTACCGTTTCCTGAGCCCTTACTGTATACCAAATCCAGTGCTACACGAGTGTTTAGACAAGCTCATTTAAACGCATCAGTGGAGAAATCAGTGTCATTCCTACTCCTCAGGTGAAAGTATGAGTTCGGAGACACTAATCAAGTTGGTCAAGTGCACACAGCAGAAGTGGCAGGCAAGGGCTGAGTCCGACTCTGGCTCTCAAGGATGCCTGCCATGCCCAGGGACTCCTTGGTCAGAGGAGAAAAGCAGACGGGTTAAGCTGTGGGCCACCGAGCTGGGAGAGGAGTGGCAAGGTCTGGTTGCGGTGCACAGCCTGGGAAGAGAGTGTGGCTGAGAGCCACCAGGCTGCAGAGAGCTGGGGAAGATGCTCAGTACCTTCGAGGAAGGGAGCAGCAGCCAGGGCCCCCTCAGAGGGCGATGGGAAGGAGGCACGGGGGAAGGACAAGGGCCGGAGGACCAGGAGCACCAGCCCTCCTCAGGACCGTGCTCCGAGTTGCTGTGCAGCCTTGCAAACTCGGTGTGAGTTTACTTTCTCAAAAAGTCCCTCTCAAGGGCAAGAAGGAGCTTCAATTTACCGCCTCATTCCCGACAACATAGTATCATACCAAGCACACTTTAGGTGCTCCATAAATGTTTGTTGACTGAATGAATGAAAGAGGAAGCTATAAAAGAGGTGGGGTGGGCTTGATTGAAACTAGCATCAGAGCAGCAGCCTCTGAGATGTATTTTCCCATCTTTCCACTAAAACACCTAAGAAGGGGTTGGGGATTAAACTCAGTGATAGAGTACTTGCCTAGCAACCACAAGACCTGAGTTTGATCCCCAGCACCAAATAAATAAATAATAAATAAATAAATTTTAAAAACACCTAAGAAGGCAGAAGAATTGAAAACTCACAGTGTTGACACCAAGACTGACAGGCACCCGATGCCAAGATCTGGGAGGAATTTCCATAAATACTAGGCAGATGGAGCTGGGTTGCAATAAACAGTCAGAAGCCTATTCAAGTTGTATCTCCTGGAACAGGGCAGTAGCATCCACAGACTTCAGGGCCCAGAGCTTGGGCCAGACAGAAAATGGGAGTGGAGGAGTAGAGTGGAGGGAATGGAGACGGAGGGACTTATGATTTTGGGGGGGGTTTTTTTTGGGTATATATTGGGGACTGAACCCAGCACCTTCATGCCAAGCTACATCCCCAGCCTTCTCCCTCCTTTTTAAAATTTTATATTTTGAGACAGGTTCTCATTTAGTTGCTGAGTTGCCCAGGCTAGGTTTGAATTTGTAATCCTCCTGCCTCAGCCTCCCAGAGTGCTGGGGTTACAGGTGTGTGCCACCATGCCTGGCTTTAGGGCATGTGACAAAGTGCTCTTCCTTCTTGCTGCCATTTAGGGACTGAAGTTCCTGAAGTTTCTAGAAGACAGTATGGTGGACCCAGAAAAGAAAGTCACAGATATCCTGAGTGTATCCTGGGGTGATCAGCTCCCCGTAATCCTACAGGCTGGGAAGATGCTGAGATGGAGTGCATGCTGGGAGTGGTAGTTTTTTATGTACTTCTCTTAGTTCACCATGTCAAGGAGCCCGGTGGGCAGTGCAGTGATGAGGACCTTCCTTGGCCCAGCAGCACGTGATAGATAAACTCCTTGTAGACACTGGTTCTGGTTGCTATGCAGACCAGCCTTCCCTTTCCTGGTTTAGATGATAAAATGGTGGGGAGTGGGGCAGGGAAGTTGACTGGTAGTTCAGTGGACAGTGAGAACTCCTGAGGACAATCCTCACACCAAATCTGTGTGGGATTTTGGCCAGTGTATGGAAGGATGAGTAAACCAATGTAAATCGATGGAGGGCAAGAAAAAAAGAAGTCAATAAGGGAAAAGAAGAAAGTATCCCTGAAAATATGGTAGTATGTCTCAGAAGGGAGAAAAATGAAGTTATTTTACATACTAAACAGAATGTTAAAAAAAAAAAGAACATAATTTTGATCAAAAAAGAGCAGAAATTTTAAAGGAGAGTATAGACAGAGATTTAAAAACAAAAGGAAAACTAAAATTGCAACAACAGAATTTAAATTCCTGGGAGAAGTGGTTAAAGTGCAGAACTGATCTTGCAGAAAATCCAAATCAGTAGTCTGGAAAGCAAACCTGAGAAATTTTCATAGAATAAAGAGGAACAAAAGAAAATGGTAAAAGTTGTGAGCATAAAGGTTACTTATGATTGTCTTGGGGAAAATGGGTATTCATGAGGAAAGAAAAGACTAAAACAAAATAACAAGTAAGGACAAAAACTTACAGGAAGCATTCTGGCTCAGAAAAACATGGCCCACATATGCTGAAAAAAGGTCATGTCACACATGGGAAGAGGGACACATTTTTGTGAGTGTCTTTTGTAATAAACCATGCCAATTTATCATTATTTTTCACGGTTCTTTGGGCGCCATGGGTGAGGCATGGTGACCTTCGGGTCGATCCATTGATACCTTCATGGCTGAAAGGCTGTTAGTGGGGAGGGCTGCAGGAGAAAGTAGGTCACCTGGATTCCTCTGAAGATATATCTTGTCCGTAGCCCCTTCCTCTCTGGTCTTCTCACCCTTTGCTTTTAGACTGCCATCAAGTGAGCAGGTTTACCCCACCACCCCTCTCTGCCATGATCTGCTTCAGCACAGACCCACAGCCATGGAGTCACAGACCATGGACTGGAACCTCTGAAACTGTGAACCTTCCCCCCTTTAAGTTGCTGTTCTCAGGTATTTTGTCACAGTATGGAAAAGGTGACTAACATAGACGGCTGCTTCTCTTGTGTGTCTGGTGCCTGGACTGGGATGGTTGGACCAGATGGCAGCAGGCTGGGCATGTCTTTCTCTTCAGATGAGCACTTAGCTTGCGTGTCCTCTCAGCACAGCAGCCTCAGTAATCAAGGTGACTGGATTCTCCAGTGGTGGCTGCCTCTTCTAGGATAAATGTTCTCAGAGATCCAGAGGGAAGCGTCAAGGCTCAGATGAACTCACCTCAGAAGTCACATGGTCCTCCCATTTCACTCTGCTGGTCAAATCAAGAGTGGAGAAAAGCAGCCTACTTCTCATTGAGAGGAAGCCTTGAAAGTACAGGGAGAGAAGGAAGCGGCAGCAGTCAAACTCCCAGGCAAACCAACACACCCTTGAAAACATGTAAGGAAAAACCTGTAAGGGTCTCATTTGCAAAGCACAGGTCACCTGAGAAAAATAAAAACCAGTTCTCATATGCAACCTCAAAAAATAGCACAATATTTTCAGGATCATGGAAGAGTAAACAGATAACTCTGTAATTTTATACTTGGTCGAATCATTATTCATGTGTGAAAGCAACCAAGAAACAGTCTCAGATAGTTAAAGGCTCAGAATATAATACTCATGTGAGATTGTGAAAAAGCTACTTAGAGATATGCACCAGTCAACCAAGAAGTGAATCTGAATCAAAGGGTGTCTGAGTTGGAGAGACACTGAACTGAGTGTTCTCTGTTTCACAGCAATCTTTCCAGGGGTAACAAGGCTGCCTAATATTTGCTGATGATCATATAAATAATAAATAGAGTCTGAAAAAATTCTGCAGTACAGTAGTACCTCAGTTCACGAACTTAATCCTTTCCATGATTCTGAGAACAGAAACAACCTGCAGAATTGCCTCAACTACTCCCATCCATCCTAAGACCCTGTGTGTATGGTGAAGTATCAGATGTGCATCTTAGGAGCCCAGAAATGGCATTTTGTAATCCAGGAGAGAAGAGGAACATGATGAACCCTCCAGATTAGGGTCCTAGGATTCTTTGCCTTTAGGGAGTGGCCAGTGTTGTTGGCAGATAAAGTGACCAAGCAGAAGGGGGCAAGTTGAGAAGAACCAGGAAACTGGCTCCCTTAATAAAGGAAAAGGAAGCACACTTTCAAAGAGGGCAGTGACCTGTCCTAGGCCCCTTCTCCATGATGGAAGTGCTCCTGGGGACAGAGACGCTGGCCCTGTCAGAGGCAAGAGAGGTGTGTGTTTCTGAGGGGCAGGTGGGAGCAGCTCTGTCCCAGCCACCATGGTTTGTAGCCCTTCACCACTGGCCAGGAGAGACCCTTGTCCATATGCCAGCTGACCAGCCTCCGCTACCTCACTCCTCCCTTGTCTGTTCTTCCATGTTCTCTCCCTACCCACTTGCCTTCCCTCCCCCTCCAGTTCTCCCTCTCCCTTCATCCCTTTCTCTCTTCCACTCAACAAGCTCTTAGTAGGTACCTACTGTGTGCATATCACCAGGAGAAGCCCTGAGTGTGACACATATGCACCTCTATGAATGTCAGACCATCTATCTCCCTCACTGCCTCCAGATCTGCAGAAATAGGACTTTCCAATAAAAAAGAATACAATGGATTTCTGCAAGGCCAATAGTAGTTGCTCTCCAGACACAATCCCATGGAGTTAGCTAAAAAACTAACATAGTCCTTGAACTTTCTCCACCCTCAGTAATTTCGACTCTGAGATGCTGTCATTTACATGTAAGAAAGACCTGGGGAGCAGGACTGGAGGGGCTGTGGCTTTCTGCTGGGCTGCGACCACGGAGCAAGCTGGGGCCAGCCAGGGGCGGCTATTTGGCAGAGATGCTGATGTGAGCTGTGGCTGAGGCTGCTCTCCTCCACCAAAGGCACACGAATTGGGGCTCACAGGAAGGAAATGCTTCATCCCAGAGCCTTGGGCCAGACTTGGAGCCTTTCACAAAACTACAAACCCCTCCTTCCTCTACCCCGCCCTTCTATCCACCCAGTTCCTACCTGTAACCTCCTTCAGAAGAGTCTTAATGTACTGTTTGTCCTGGGATTAAATTAATCCCAGCACTTGGGAAGCTGAGACAGGACGATTGCGGGGATTTGGGGGCCCTCCTGGGCTACATAGTGAGTTCAAGGCCATCCTGAATTACATAGTGAGACCCTGTTTCAAAAAACAAATTAAAAAAAATTAAGTCCAAACTTCTACTTCCTTCCATCCTTGTGTCCTCCTGCTATGGGGGAGGGCTTAAATGTCCTAAACTTGTTTGAGTCTTCCATGTACTTTCTTCCTGTAAAATCCTAATTTTAATGATAGCTGTTTTTCTTCTTGATAATTGTTTTTCTTCTAAGTGTGTGCAAATTGTTTTATGCTTCATCCTGTAATCAAAACCATGCGAGACAGACATTATGTTGAGCAAAAGACGCCAGACGCTCTATGAATTCGTTTACGTTAAGGATAAGGACAGGAAAATGAATCAGGTCAGATGATGGCTCTGTCTGAGGTGGGAGGGGACTGATGGGCACGGGGCACAAGGGTGCTGGACGCGTTCTGTCGTGTCCTGATGCGAGTGGCAGTTCCGTAGGTGCATACATTTGCCAGTACACCCAAACTTGGACACATCCGATACATGCTTGTCTTCGTCCATTTTCTGTTGCTGTACCGAGATACCTGCAGCAGGCTAATTTATAAAGAACAGCAGTTTGCTCAGCTCATAATGGTGAAGGCCCAGGAACATGGTACCAGCACCTGCTCTGCTTCTGTGAGCACCTTGTGCTCTTTACACCATGGTGGCGGGGTGGAGGGGACACAGGTACATTCAGCAGGAGCACATACAGGGAGGTGCCAGGTGCACTTTATAGAAATTCACACTTGCAAGACTGGACCCATCCCTACATGCCAAACCATTCCTGAAAGAAGGAACCAGTCAGTTCTAGGGTGGTGCCCCATGGTGGTGCCCCAGTTATCTCCTACAGCTTCCACCTCCTCTCAACACCGTGACGTTGGGGCCAGACCTCCAGTACGTGGATTCTGGGGGACAAACCATATTCAGACAGTAGCATTGCTTTTCATACATGGTACACCTGAATTTAAAACACTATGGTGGCACATACTTGTAAATCAGCACCAGGAGGCTGAGGCAGGAGGATTGCCTTGAGTCAAAGGCCAGTTTGAACTACATAGTAAGACTGTCTCAAAACAAAAAACCCAATAAATGAATAGCAAGATATTAAATAAAATAATACATGCCAGCTAGTTCCTTTTTGATGTGACCAAGTGCTAACATGTCTCTATTTTCTGCTGTCCTTTGTACTCTTGGCTTGCTTTGCTGGCAGAAAAGTGTTCTATGCTTCTGTCGATTTATTTTTACGGAGTTAAATTACTTTTGTGTACTGCTGCCTTCTCCTGTGACTGCCCCCCCAGAACTCATCGTGGAGAAGGGAGGCTCAGCCTCAGACTCAACAGTGATGGAGAGTTTCAAGGGAAAATTGGGGGGTAGGGGAGTAAGAATCTTCAAGAGTGAAGGCAAGAAGGGGAAGAGCAAGCTCAGAACAGTTAGTCCCACCTCTGGGACCCAGAAAGAACCAAGTGGGCCCCACGAGGCTGAGATGAGGTCAGGAGGGACTTGGAGCCAAGCCACAGATTGTTTTAGGGGACGACAGGGAGCCACTGGAGGGGCTTGAGCAGAAAGCAGCAGGGCCAAGCCCATGTTTCCCAAAGAAAATGTGGCAGCGTGAGGCAAAGCTGGAAGCTGGGATACTGCAATAGTCCAGGCAAGAAGAAATGGGGCTCAGGACAGTCGACATAAAGAGGAGGTGCTAGATGTCATCGGTAATGTGATGGATGAGTGCTGAGTGCTAGGAAGTCGGAGGAACTGGTGACAAAGAGGACGCAAAGGCGTGGCAGTGGGAGCTGGGCTCTGGCCTGAGGCTGCCTGGCCTCACCTCAGTCCAGCTCCCACCACATACTACCTGTTGATTGTAGGCAGGGCACATAACCTTATTATCACCACTTTAAAAACAAGAAAAAGAAAGTTTAGCCAGATATGGTAACACAGGCCTGTAATCCCAGCACTCCGGGAGGCTGAAAGGAGGATCCCAAGTTTGAGCCCAGCCTGGGCAATTAAGTGATTTACCAAGACTCTTTCTCAAAATAAAAAACAGAAAAGGGCAAATGTAGCTCAGTGTGAAGCCATGGGCTCAATCCCTAGTTCCACGAAGGAGAAGGAAGAGGTGGAAAAGGGGGAGGGGGAAGCTTTGCAAAATGTGGGCACTTCCATCTTCCTGCTAATAAGCACCTGACAGAAAGGAGTAGTACATGAGACAAGGCCCACAAGGCATTATCTTGACATCTGGGACTTTGTAGGTTCCCAACAAATAAGACTCGGTAGGATTATTTTTATCATCATGCTCAAGATTCAGGACACGATTAAGAATGCCTAGTGGGGCAGCCAATAGAGAGCAGAGCAGTGGGGAAACAGTGAGTTCAGCTTCCTCTCCAGCAGAAAGTTCAAGAGCCAACACATGGCTCATCATGTTTTTTTCCTTTTACCATGAGACCAGTGATGCCCCAGATAGAAGCTCCTCTGCTGACCTGCTCCTTAGCAAGATGACAGGGGACAGAATCACAACCTACCTGTGATCTACATATAACCTGAATGAGAAGTTCACCTGTGTGGTTAGAAGCCACAGAGACTCAGGAGATGTTTGTTATGCAGCATCACCCAGTCTCACCTGACTGTTACGAGGGCAAATGAACTGCGCCATGACCCTAATCTGTGCTATCAAAAAGATTAAGCAGAAACTACCCCCAGGTTCTTTCCAGGAGGCTGCCAAAGATGCGGCCGCCATCTCTTCCGTTATAACAACAATCATAGCATCAGACTGTTAGCACATGCCAAGGAGATAATTTGGGTGGAGGGGGAAGCTGCTCTGTACCCAGTATTTTACTGTTAAGGGCAAATTTGCAAAGATTTGGAAAATTGGGTGCTGTGTGGAGTAAACAGACTGAGCAAGTTTCCAGCTACAACACAGCTGAGCTCCAGGGAATGGGGTTTGATAGTTAGTGTCAGCATAATGAATTAAAAAAAAAAAAAAAAAAAAAAACAACCCACTCCAGCACGTCTGGGAAACTCTGTCAAGTTAAAAATCGTGCCCGCAGGGGTTTTTTCTAAAGCGATTTCCCTAGCCACTCTGGCTAATAATATCTCATTTTGTTAACTGGGAAAGGTCTTTTTAAGAAGACTGTAGCACAGTCTATCCCAGTCTAAAACCTTTCAGTGACTTCCTGTCACCCTGAAGGTCAAACTGAGACTCTCCAAAGGACCCACAAGCCCTTCATGACCAGGTCCTGCCTGCCCATCTAGCTCCACCCCACAACGCACGTGTGCGCGTGCACACACACACGTGTGCACACACACACGATCCCTTCACCAGGGGCTGAAAATCTCAGCAGAAGCCACAACTCCCTGAGCTTTCGTGTTGGCTGTTCCCTCCCTGGAACACTCTTCCAACCCCCACAGGCACGATTCGGCTCATGTGTGGGGTCCCAGGAAAACAGAAACTGTAAGTATCGGAAATGCTTTTGAGGTTAATCTTCCTCTATAAAAGCACTGAAGCCAGGCACAGTGGTGCTCACCTATAATCCCAGCACTCTGGGAGGCTGAGGCAGGAGAACTGCAAGTTCAACACCAGCCTGGGCCACTTAGTGACTTAGTGAGACTCTGTTCCAAGATTTAAGGAAATCAAGAGGGCTGGGGACACAGCTCAGTCAGCTCAGCACCCACATGTGGTGGGTGCTCAGTGAACAGTTCACTGAGTGGCAGGGCTGGGATATGCATTTCTACCCCTTGGACGGACTCCCAGTGCCTCACCTGGGGTCAGACTGATATGGCAGACTGCGTTTGGCAGTTAATGCCGATTTGGTCACCACGTGGGCAGGTATGAGTTTCGAGCAAGCATTCAGCTCTTAGAACATAATCCCCTATTACTTTTGAAGAAAAAAATTAATCATGGTAAAATCTGTAATGTAAAATTTGCTGTTTCCACCAGTTTTAAGAATTCAGTTCAGCGGCATTAAGTACATTCACAATGTTTTATGACCACCACCATTATTTCCAAAACTTGCTCGTTACCCCAGTTAGGAAGTCTCCGTAGTAGGCAATAGTCCCTTCCCTTGTCCCCTCCTCCCAGCCCCTGGTAGCCTCTGATCTATGGATCCATCTCTTCTGGATGTCTCCTATAATCATACTTTATGTGGCTTTCATATCTGCTTCTTTCACTGAGCAGTGTGTTTCAAGGTTCAGCCACGTGGTCGCCCATGTTGGTGCTTTGCTCTTTTGCTGGCTGAGTGGAGATGCCACATTGTGTTTGTCCATTCATCTGCTGGTGACACTTGGAAGGTTTCCACCTTTTGGTGGCTCCATATAGTGGTACTGTGAACATGGTGACCAAGAATCTGCTCAAGTCCCTGTTTCCAACTCATTTCCATACAGACCCCAGAGTGAGATGTCTGGGTCATATGGGAATTCTGCTTCCTATACCTCTACTTGCCATAAGGCGTAGCAATCATCTTGTCTGGGGAGCCCTGACTGCGTGCCAGGCTCTGCATTGGTCACTGTATCTGCAGCCACTGCCAACTCGCTACACATTCAGTACCTCATTTTCCAGGTGGAGAAAGCGAGGCCCAAGTACATTCTGCAACTGGCCCCATGTTACACACCCGGGACATGGCAAAGCAGGAGTATGATCTCCCAGGTCTCTGCTTTCCTCCCAGACCATGTGAGGTGTGGCAGGAGGAGCAGCAGGAAGGAGAGGATAAGTGAAAATTGTGATTGACTGAAGGCTTGCTTAGTACTGTCGTCCCAGATCTTAAATTCACTGGAAAGCAGAAAACGTTTTCATATAAACATCGCTATTTAGCTATTTTTTTTTTGTCTGTTTGCTTGTTTTTTTGAAAGAGAGTCTCCCTAGGTAGCTGCTTTAAAGTCACTATGGAGTCCAGGCTGGCCTCGAACTTGTGGTGATCCTGTGTCAGCCTCTCAAGTGCTGGGATTCCAGGCATGTGCCCCCATGACCAGCTTGCCTATTTTATATAAGGCAAGAGGAAGCCAGTACCTTCTTATAAGAGTACTTGCATCGACAAAAATCAAAATGAAAACTAAGCAAAGAAGTAAAAAGAAGAAAATGTCTAAAAAGAAAACAAACAAATAAAAATCCCACAGTCCCGCCTACTCAGAAGTCATTATTATAAACATCTTGGTGCCAATGGTTCTTCCAACCTTCTGTGCAGGTGCAAATATATGGTGATTCTCTTTTTAAATTCTGAAGTCCTATACTTCAGAATATACTATTTCATAACATTTTCCTCATTTAATATTTCATGACTATATTCTGTATTAATAAATGCATTTCTCCAACATAATTTTATAATTATTCAGAATTTCATTCACATACTCAGCAAATACTGAGTGCCTAAGATTGTCTGAGGATTTATTTAACTGAGCCTCCATAACTGCGTCTAGGTTCTTCCCAACTTGCTACAGAGGCTTATACAAAATATCCTCATAGTTGAATCTTTGTACATATACTTTGTTTTCTAGAAATAAATTCCCAGAAATAGAATTAATTGTCCAAATAAAACATTTTTCAGGCTTTTGACAGTCTCTCAGCCTGGCATACTTGAGTGTTGGGGACAGACACCTATTTGACCCAGTTCAAGGTCAGGATGGTTTGCTAAAAGGACTCAGGTTAAAGAGGGTGAGAGCAGCAACTTTGGGGTTCTCAGCAGCCCAGCACATGGGCCCTCAATCTAGTGCTCCCACTATGACTCCGCTCTCAACTCAACCAGACTGTCTCATCTTTATATCCAATTCTCAACAAAGAGAGAATCTGAGCTGGGTGTCAGGGCACACGTCTGTAACGCTGGCACTCTGGGAGGCCGAGGCAAGAAGATCACAAGTTCCAGCCAGCCTGGGCAATTTAGTAACTTAGTGAGACTTGGTCTCAAAATAAAAAAGGGGCTGGGGATGTAGCTCAGTGCAGAGGCTGGGCTTCAATCCCCAGTACCACAAAGATGAGAGAGAGAGATGCAGAGAGAGAGAGTGAGAGAAACAGAGAGAAATATTTGGTTGGTCTAGACATCATCCAGAAAACTCCTTGGTCTCAATGTAGGGAATCAGGGATTGGATGACTCCCACCCTCCTGGGCAGCCAGGTAGGGCATAGAGACTGACCTAGAACTCATAACCTTCCATTGTGTTAAGTGGATCTTAATTGCAGTTTGAGAATAAAGCTGTATCAGAAGAGAAAATATAGCTGCTTTTCCTTTGTAAATGGCTTGTCATCTCACAGCATGAATGGCCAGGACTCTTGGTTGCCAGTGACAGAAACCCAACTCAGATGGGCCTCAGCACGGGCATATGGGGCTGGGTAGTTCAGCAGTGAATCTGTCATTAA
Source organism: Hystrix cristata (assembly GCA_004026905.1). Taxonomy (NCBI): domain Eukaryota; kingdom Metazoa; phylum Chordata; class Mammalia; order Rodentia; family Hystricidae; genus Hystrix; species Hystrix cristata. The sequence goes on from PVJO010005955.1 coordinate 65,337, forward strand.
ATATAACTACAACCAGCTTCCCACTCAGTCACCAGGATTCTTCCCACCACCACCACCACCACCACCACACCCCCTACCTCTGAGTTCTGCTTTCTTCTGCAATGGAGTCATTCTTAGGCCATGCTCCTCAGGGTAAGGTGTGAAGGCTGCCAGCAACTCCTGGCTACTGGCCTTCCCAGGGTTTGCTCCCATTGGCCAGCATCTCTGAGTCCATCACTATGGCTCAGAGAAAAGAGCAGTCTGATTAGTGAGGGTTGATCTGGGCCTGCCCTGGGGTGAGGCAGTGAGACAGGACCACCAGGACCAGTGGACCGAGTCCCAGAGGGTGCTGACTAGAAGAAAATCAGGGAGCTTTCACCAAGAGAAAGAGAATGGAGGCCGGGCAGATAACACTAACAAGTGTCACTACAGAAGCATGCAGGTTGAGCATCCTCTAGCCAAAGTGATTGCTACTCACGAGGCTGAGGCAGGAGGAAGTGGGTTGGAAGTTAGTAGCCTGGGAAATACAGTGAGACCACAACCAATAAATAAATAAAATTTTAAAAAGAACGAAAAGAAAAAGAAACACAAAATTCACTTGTGTTTTATATACACCTTACTGGCATAGGCTGACGATAATTGCATGCATCATTTTTAGTACTTTTGTGCTTGAGACAAAGTTTGTGTACATGGAACACCAGACGTGCTTTTTTAGGGGGTGCTGGGGATGGAACTCAGGGTCTCGCACTTGTTAGGCAAGCGCTCTGCCACTTAAGCTAAATCCCCAGCCGCAGGAACGTCAGACTTGTGACATCACATCGGTGCTCCACCTATAGTAGGCACTTTTTTTCTTCCCGCCTGAGGGGATGGATCAAACTGAGCTTTTCTGTTTTTTTCCTATTTCTCCCGAATGACAAATAGGCTTTGTGAGTCGCCGGAAGCAGCAGCACCGTCTGTGAGAACTTTCTGGAAGGGCGCAAGTGCTCCGCATCAGGACAGGCTCTGGCAGGAGCCACTAGCCACGGTGGGCTGCTGAGTACTGGAAATATAGCTGGTGGAGTCCAAGAAACTGAATTTTCATTTTCATGAATTTAAATGTAAATAGCAACACATGGCTGGTGGCCACGGTATGGGACAACACAGAATAAAAGTCTCCTGAATTAGCCAAGGGTGCTGGCACATTCCTGTAATCTCAGCACGCACTCTGGGAGGCTGAGAGGCAGAAGGGTCGCAAGTTCGAGCCCGGCCTGGGTAACTTTGCAACTTGTCCAGACCCTGTCTCGAAATAAAAAAATAAAAAGAGCTGGGGATGCAGCTGAGTGCAAAGACCCTGGGTTCAATTCCCAGGGTCGCCAAAGCGGGGTGGAGGTCTGCTCCACGTTTCTGCCCGCGCGGCTGCTGCTCGGGACTCCAGTAGAAGCAGCTCTCTCGCCCCCGTCTGCGGCGGGAAACTGAATCGCCGGGACTTTCGCAGGAGAGCGCTGGGAGGTTCGCGCTGTGGTCACCGGGCTGCGGGCTGCGGAGCGCGGGGCCTTGTAAGGAAATAACTGAAACATCTTTGTGACTGCAGAATCAAGGGTCTTCCCTCCTTATCTCCAAAGCGCCCGTGTTTTACATGAAAAAGCGTTTCTAATTAATAGGCCAGCCCCTCTTGAGTTTGATAAAAACAGAGGAGAAAAGGATTTGATTAACCCACGATCTTTTCAATTTGGCGTGTTCTGCATGAGTGAAGTGCGCTTTCTGCAACTGAGCCAAGCCGGGCTCGTCCTGCCGCCGGCGATAACATTCTTCGGCGGTGCGTGCTCGCCGCGCCCCGCGGGAGAGCTGGGCGCGGGCCTCGAGGTGATCGCTGCCAGCCAGGGTAATCTCCGTGCTCCTGCAGACGGCCCACCACGGGGAGGAAGGGAGACAAAGACTTCCTTTGTCCCTAAATAATACAGTTCGCTCAGCCCGACCCGGGGCGGAGTGGGGGCGCGGGTTGGGGCCGAGCAGGGATGGGAGGAAGCATCTGGAGGGGCGGCCATGTGTGGGCTCAAAGTCAAAAGGTCAGGGACTGAGATGGGACAGAAAGGGACAGTCAGACGTAGGTATTGTCCAGTGTGACCACTGGGTGTCTGTCTGCTGGCTTTCTCCGTGACACTTGTGGCCCAAAAAGCTGAGGTCGAAGCAGGTCACAGAGCAATGTGCTCACTGATTTCATGTTTCTCTTGTTGGTGCAGAAATTAGAAATGTCTTTCTCCGTCTCCTTGCTCAGAGGGCCGGTCTAGGTGGCAGGTGACATCTCTCTGGATGGGGGTGGTAGCTGTAAAACAGGACTGTGAATTTGTTGACAGCTTGCCCATTGTGGGGGAGAGTCTCTGCTGTCCACTGAGATCGGCACAGGCAGGTGACAGCCACCATGCTGGACAGGACACATGTTGGAGCTTCAGTGGGGTCCCCCACAGAGCCCAGTCTTCCAGGAGCACCGGAAGCTACCTCGCACCCCTCAAACCCCCCACACCGCACACCCACCCCAGCCATCCCTCCACACACCACAGAAGAGAAGATGCAGCAGTTGAGCTCTGCCTGTGAGGCTGACAGCGGATCCAGCCGCTAAAATCAGACTGTTTCTCACCCAGGAAGAAGGTTCCTGGGACAATGGGAAAATAACACAGGTGGGGTCTTTTGCTCAGCAGTGGGCTCCTGACCCGGCACACAAAGGTGGGCCAGAGAAGAAGACTGAAGAATGACCGGCTGGGTCTGAGACACCGTCCACCAGGGACGCTCCCTTCCTGTGTGAAGGCCAAGGGGTTCTGGCCTCATGAATGTGGGGGCGAAGGTCAAAAGCTCTAGGTTCCTGGAGCTGGAGATGGGTCGGGGTTGCCAAGTCGCTCAACTCTTGAGCTCAGTGAATGTCCCCCCAACCGGAGCCGTGCCATGTGATGTCCAGACCAGTGGCAGTCCTGGTTAGAACTGCTGAGCTGTGTGACCAGAGCTGGCGACTTAGCTGCTGAGAGCCTCAGATTTCCTTGCTGAAGATGGGCCTCGAGCAGGCCTCCTGCCCTGAGCTACTGCAAGGGTGGGCAAGAGCAGCGATGCTGCAGGCTCTGTCCCTTTCTGCATTTGGGGGACTCTTGGCTGCGTCACTCACAGAGGCTGTCTGAGTGGAGCCGTCATCCTCCCTTGGCAGTAAGAAGCCTGGTACTTGCTGTCCCTGTCTCCCTAGCAGGGTGGCCCATGTCTCAGCAGGTCAGGAGGACAGGTCATCGTGCCAGCAGGGCCCTCTCCGGGCTGCCTCAGGGTCACCTGGACCGTAGTGGGGGCAGTCTCCTCTGTCCCCCTCCCTGAGGCTCTTCTCTAGAGCCCACTGTAGCCCTGACACGTCCTTCACTGAGCCCACCGCCTCCATCAGCACCCTGGCTGCTTGCGGGCATTAAAGCGTCCCGTGCGGTGCCATGACAGAGACGGGCCCAGGAAGGGCCCCCGGGACAGCTGCATCCTTCTCGGCATAAACACATCCTCCCTGCCTTGTAAGATGTTTCCAAATGGGGACTGTGCAGGCAGGAGACGTCTGAGAGCAAGTTTTTGCCCTGTCTCATAGTAATCATTTAGTGAGTGCGCATATTTACTTGTAACCTAAACTGAGTTCAGTCTGCGAATGGACCTGCTAGGGGCTGAACTGTGTCCCCTCAAAAGATATGCTGAATCCTAACCCTGAGCACTTCAAAATGTGGCCCTATTTGGAGAGGGGTCTTTACAGGAGGTGAGCAAGTTAAAATGAGGCCATTAGGGTGGCTCTGACCCAATATAACTGGCTTCCTCATAAAAGGGACAACTTGGACAGAGACAGATGGGCACAGGGAAACCACTGAGAGGACACAGGCAGAGATCAGACGGTGTGTCTAGAAGCAGGGCACCCCGAGGATCGCTGGCGACACAGGAGCCGGGGGAGAGGCCGGAACAGATTCTCTGAAGGAGGAAGCAGAAGGAACCGCCCTGCCACACTGGATCTCAGGGCTCCAGCCCCCGGTACCCTGAGACCGTACATTCCTGCCACTGAAGCCCTCAGGCTGTGGCACTGGGTTACAGCAGCCCTGGGAAAGTAACACAGCACCCGTCTTCAATCTTACGTTACTGCTGGCAGGAGTTTTGGGGTCTTTTTCACAACGTATTTTATCATGAAACGTTCCAAACATACATAAAGAGCAGCAATGGTTGGGAACATGCAGAAACCACCTCCTACACCCTACAGTTAGCATCAGGTTACAGCATTCATGATGCGCTTTATTAGATGGTGCTCAGTCTCTCTGTCCTTCCCACCTATCAATTCACTCATATTTATTTATTTATTTTTGCATTTCAAAATGAGCTGCAGACAGTATTCACTTCATTCTTAAACACTCCAACTTGTGTATCATCAAGTAGACTTTGGTATTTGCTTTCTTTTTTTTTTCCAGGTGAAATTGAAATATAGTAAAATGTGCAAATCTCTCCTGTGTCACTACAGAGCTTTGGCAAACATCTCAACCAGGTGACCAACCCTTATAGAGACATATGGCATCAACAACCCAGAAAGCTCCCTTGGGCCCTTCCCCACCTGTACCTAAGTTAGCTTCCTGTTACCGGGACAGACACTGGACATAAACAACTTCAGGGAGGAAAGGTTACTTTTGCCTTATGGTTTCTGAAGATTCAGTCCATGGCCAACTGGCTCCAACACCATCCTCATTTTTCCTACCATGGCCGACTCTAGCGTGGGGCAGAATTCACTCTCACAGGGTCGTGTAGCATTTGTGCCTTGGCGTCAGCCATCTCTTACCCACTACCGTGTTTTTGATCCATTTTCCCTTTGGAAAAAGCCTTAAGACTTTGTCCAAATGCATTACTGTTGTGCCAAGAAGGGTGAGGAATAACCTAAACAATCAACAGAGGTGTGTGTCCCACCTGATTGGTACCAGGCACTGTGGCGGGTGTGTGGGACACTGTTGACCAGAGCACTACCTGGTCCTCAAAATGGTCACAGGCATGAGGTCAGGAAGGGGCAAAACCCAAAGCACAATTCTGAATAATAGCGATAAGGACAGAGGATGGAGTGATGAGGTGGAAGCTCCTCAAACACAATAGCAGCACCACTGTCATTTAGGGGACATTTTTTTCAACCCTATTCCCTTTATTCTGCTGAGCTGTCTCTGAAGTTACAGGTTTTTAGACAGGGAAGCATCGTGGCCGAGCCTTCTCAGACTCCTATGCAGCTAGGAGAAGCTCGGGGACCATTCTCTTGATGAGTTAGAAGCAATAGTCTGGTGGATAAAGGTCCCAGAGGCTTTGTTTCTCTAATTAAAAGATTGATGATGGCAGTGATAGTGATAGTGGTTGTGGTGGTGGACACCTGCACCTCTTTCCTCCTCCCTTTCCTTTCTTCCTGCCTGGAATGATGCTGTAATGGCTGGAGGTGGAACAGCCATTTGGAGGCCATCAGGATAAAATTCTCATGCTACAGATGAAGGCAGAAAGCTAGGAAGAGCCAACATCCTTGGATGGCTGCCACAGCCTTGGATTGTTAACCTCTTACTCATTTATGCTACTGTTGGTTGAGCTTTCAGTTATTTGAAGACAAATGCATTCCTCACTAACACATTTCGAGCTTGATGTCTTGCTTACTTTTTCTCAAGATTAATTCAAATGAATATACACTTGTTCAAATAAAATTGTCTCTGGGTACTATCTAAAATTAACTCCTATAAATCCATGGAGAGTGACAATTCTGGAAATTCTGTCCCGGCAGGTTTCTTATTTGGGCTGAGTGTGCTGGAGTCCACTACAATTCTCCTCATCATCCTTTCATTTATTCTTCACTCCAGTTCCATGAAGCAGACAACGCAGCAGTTTTTGTCCACATGTTAGACACAGGGAAGAGATAGGGCTGAGGGCTGGCAACTGCCGAAGAGCTCCCTACTGGGGAGTGGGCAGCCAGGGCCTCCACAAGTGTTTATTAAGCACCTACTATGTTCCAGCTGCTGTGTTTACCATGAGCAATAAGACAAGCATGGTTTCTGTCCCCAAGGAGGCCAGGGAGACAGGAAATGAAACACACGCTGGTAGCCCAATAGGATCAAGTGGAGGAGAGAGGAAATCTAAGCCTAAGAACTGGCAAAAGAGGGTCTCAGCCGAACGTATGCCCAGCTACTTGAGAGGATCTCTTAAGCTCACAGCTTAGGACTAGCCTAGGTGGGCAACACAGTGAGACTCTGGCTCAAAAATTAATTAATTAATGTAAAAGAAAAAAGAAAAAGGGTCTCTGTCTTAATTTGGGTTTCCAAAACAGACCTTGAGGCAAGACTCTGACAGCAATGGATTTGCTGGGGGTCCACAGAGGCATGAGGAAGCTGAACAAGGAAGAGTGTATGTTAAAGGGCAAATTCATGCTGCCCCAGGATGATTCCATGGCACGCGTGCTGCAGCAGGCTGTTTGTTATCACTGACAGCTCTAAAAGGTTCGCCATCACTACTGTGGGGCCTTCGCAGAACATGCTTCATCGCAGAGTTGCCCCAGGAGGGTGAGTGGCCGGGGTATTTATCCACCACCTCTCCAGTCTCGTGGGGAAGTCAACTCACTGACACACTGGCACGTCCCACACACAAGCCAACCAGCTCTGGCATAGGGAAAAAAGGAGAGAAGAGGAAAGGGGAAAGGGGAGAAGAAGGGAAGGGAAGAGAAGGGATGGGAGAGAAGAGAGAAGATAAAAGAACAAAACAGAAAGAAAGGAAGGAAGGAAGGAAGAAAAAGGAGGAAAGAAAGAAAGCAAGCAGGCAAGCAAGCAAGCAAAACTAGGCATGGAGGTGCAGGCCTGTAATCCCAGCACTTGGGAGGCTGAGGCAGGAAGATTGCCATGAGTTCAAGCGCAGCCTGGGCTACAGAATGAGTTCAAGGCCAGTGTGAACTATATACTAAGATGCTGTCTCAAAAGGAAAAGAAGCAACGTCCCCAAGCATGGCTTGTAGGAAAACTGTGCGGCTGACTCCAGCCTGGAGGGAGGAGACAGAGGCACTAGCCCTGAGCTGCCCCAGGGACCTCACCTAGTGCGGGGCGGGGTGGGGGTGGGGTGTCAGGAAAAGCGCCGGAAGGAAGCCACACACAATCTAGCCTCTCTTTGCTGCCCCTGCTACGGTGAGACACCAGGGCTCAGCAGGAAAGGCCGCACCAAGCCAGCCTCACCTGGCGACCCCGCCCGCTGCACCCCGCGCGGCTAGCAGCCGCCCAGGGTGGGGCTGCGCTCGGCGACCTGCTCTCGCAAATTATTTCTGAGTTCTGCTGGCAACGCGCGGCCCGCCAGTCCTCTCCCGCTCCCGCTGGCAGATCCGTGTTATAAAATAAGAGGCTCGGGATTATGTCTGTCTGACAACTGAAGAATGAGCAACGGAGCAGATGCAGAGTCTTCCAAACGCTGTGAATTATACATGGCCATCTGCAACCGCGCGCCGGCCAGGATTCCAGCCCGCGCCACGCGCTGCCATATGGAGTCATATGTTTTTAGCAGCGGAGCCAGGCTGCCGGCGTCCAGCAATCCGTCACCCGCACATGTGTGACGCGGAGCCCAGGGCCCCGTCCTCTGCGCCCAGAAGTTCTGAGCCCAGGTGAGGCGGCTCCTCGGACTGGTGGTCTCAGATGGACAGGTGCTGGGGCCCCTCCTACCCGGTACTCAGGATTGAACCCAGGGCCTTTGCACGGAGCTACATCCCTGGCATTTTAAATTTTAATTATTTTGAGACATGGTCCTGCAAATTACCCAGGCTGACCTTGAACTTGAGATCCTCCTGCTTCAGCCTCCCAGTGCTGGGATTACAGGGGTGCACCACCACGCTCGGCTGCAGGTCATTTCTCGAAAAATTCCCAATGTTACAAAACTTCTTTCCCAGCACTCTGAAGGAAGATCTCACACCCTGCACTTCATACACGCCTCAAGAGACCTAATAGAAAATGCTGTATACTAGACTTCAGTTTGATTCAGGTCCATTTTCATGATTTCTTTGGGATGGCGGCCTGGTCCCCAACACCTTCTCCTGAGACCTCCTTGAGTCCCTCTCTGAGCCTCAGTCTCCACATGTGCAGACAGAGGAGATGATGGGCCACCTTGCAGAGGCGAGAAGGCAGCTCAACCTGGGCGCAGGCGTCACTAGGGGGGCAAGACATAGACCAACCGTCTTTTTTTAATAGTTATGCATTTATCTTTAAGGTTACTCTCTGCTTTGGGCTAGTTTTCCATGAATGGCAGATCTAGAATTCCTTTTCAAAATAAATGTATTGAAATAAAAAAGAAATCAATATAAAGAAAAATAAGTAAAAAGTAGCACAGATGGAACTTTCAAAGCACTGTGAAGTGGAGCTCAAAAGACTGAAGTTTGAGGCCAGGTGTGAGGGCACACATCTGTAATCCCAGCACCCTGGGAGGCTGAGGCAGGAGGATGGAAAACTCTAGCCCAGCCTGGGCAACTTAGCAATTTAGTGAAACTCGGTCTCAAAAATTAAAAAAAAAAAAAAATTTTTTTTTAAGGGGCTGAAGCCAGGGATGGTGGTGCACACCTGTAATCCCAGCACTCAGGAGGCTGAGGCAGGAGGATCGCCGTGAGTTTGAGGGCAGCCTGGGCCGTACAGTGAGTTCAAGGTCAGCCTGACTACATAGCAAAACCCTATCTCGAAAAAGGGGGTGGGGTGGGGATTTAGTTCAGTGGTAGAGCACTAGGCCCTGAGTTCAATCCCCAGCACCCCCCACAAAAAGAGCAGAGATGTATCTGACAACTGGCACATAGCCACGGCTCACAAGTGCACAGACTGTGACAGAAATGCATGAGAGGCAAGATGCCAGAATGTGTGACCTCGTAGGGCAGACGCACTGGTGCCTGACACGTGCAATTCCCAAGGGGAAGCAAGACACTCAGAGGAAATGATGTGCAAGAGGTCGGCCTGGGGCAGCCCTGGCACTTGGGCTGCCACTTCTCGCCCTGTTTGGGTCTGCAGAGCCTCCCACCTCCACAGCCCCAGCCTGGCCTCTCATGACAGCTGTTGCCACGCCCTGCATGCAGCAGGCGCGGAGCCCAGGGCAGCGTCCTGCAGGACAACGGCTTTCACCTGCCTGGGAGGCCACTGCCCTGCTGGGTCATCGGCCCTGAGACTTGGGAGACATAGTCCTCCCAAGAGTGGCGAGTCTGGGAGGTCCCCAACTTAGATGCGTTTAGAGGACTAGCCAGGGAAGGAACGAGTGAAGTTTTCAGATGTGACACAGAACCCTGGCGATGGTTCCCTGGGGAGAGTGGCGGCCCTCACCCAAGGCGAGGAATTCCCTGCGGGGTTCCACCCTGTGTGTGGGTGCTTGGCACAGTGCTGGGCCTCCAGAAGGGGCTCAAGGAACGGTGGCTGTGGTTGTGGTGGCTGCTTATCAGGCTAAAAGGGAGCCGCACACTGGAAATGGCTAAATCCCCAAAAAGTCCAAAGCCCTATTGATTCTGTGACTGCAGCCCACAAAGAAATACAGTGAGAAATTCCACTGGACCCAGTTATTCCCCATCTAGGGATCTTTCTGAAAGAGTTAAAGACATCGTAGTGCAGGGATCTGTGCCTGCCCGTGTTTACAGCAGTACAACTCAGAGTGGGTCAGTCTTGGAAGCAGCCCTGTGTCCATCAGCAGATGCATGAACAAAGAAACTACAGTATTTACACCCAAATGAGTACTACTCCACCATAAAGGATACATCTGAGCGTTTTGTATTGTGCACATTGGCACAATAGTGTTAAATGTCACATGGTTGCTCTTACATGAGAAATTCAAAGTAATTTAAAGAACACAATAAAAGACAGACAATAGGAAATAGGGAGATAGATCTTTTGCAAATGAGAGGGGACCAAAAGATGGAGGGAGAGGAGGGAAAGGGGAAGAGAATTAAGACATGTTATGTACATGTACCGACTCCTGTGATGAATGTAATCATTATGTACTACAAACACACACTAATAAAAATCTTAAAATGAAGAAAAGAAATGTGGCAACAAGAGCAAGGTTTTGGAAAGATAGGACTATTGATTCAGTATTTAGAGTTGAGTCCAGTTTCTAGTCTCTCTCTGATGCATTCTGTAGTCTTCTCCAGGTGTAAAATAGAGACTTTTTTCAAAAAGAGATTTAAAAAGCTTTCAAATGCTTAAAAACCCCTGCTACCTTCTGACTGAAGGAGAATAAAAAGACAACAGAGTAGTGCTTAGACCTGGAAAATTCAATGGGTGAATTCCTCAGTGTGGTTGAATGTATTAACAGACTTGTGCTAAAAGAACTTCTGGGATGAGTTTTTGATAAGAACATAAAAAACCAAAAAGAAAGGCAACTGCTAACTCTAGGAAAAACAAATGTAGTCAGAGTACACAAAGTGCCCTGTTGTAAATAATAGAAACAAATCATAATATAAACATTGAATAGATTCACAGAAAACCTCATCAAATAGGTCACAAAGTTCCCACACGCCCCATTCCAGCTGCCCTGTCACTAACATCTTACATTAGAATGGTGAAAGCATTACAATGAATGAATTAATAATGTTCACATTAATGTCGACTGTAGTCCACAGCTGACTCTGAGCCTTAGCTTTCTCCAATGTCTGTTTCTAGTCTAGGATCCAAGCCAGGAAAATCTACATTACACTCAGTCATCACATCTCCTCAACCTCCTTTCAGCTATGACAGTTTCTCAAACCTTCTTTGTTTTTGACCACCTTGGCCATTTTAAGCAGTCCTACTCACATGTCTCATAGTCTGCCCCAGCTGGGGTTTGCTGTGTTTTCTTCCCGATGAGCCCGGGTGGTGGGTGCTGGGAGAAGACCGGGAGGTAAAGGTCCCCCTGAGCACGCTGCATCAAGGGTGCACATTATTGACATGTTTATCACTATTGATGCTGACTTGGGTCACTTAAGGTGGGGTTTGTTGATTAAATATTTTTAAAAATGTTAAATATGAAATACAAATAACATACAAATGAAAAACTGTCAAACTTCCCTGGGAATTTGGTGTCGGTAAGTTTGTACCTGTGAGGGCCATGTGTAATAGGTGGGAGCAGTAATGAGGACAGATGTCTTTACTTCTAAAGAGAGAGACAACATCTGGATGGAACACAAATAAATGAATAACAGAATACACATTTTATTTAGAAAAACGGAGAAAGGAGAAGACTTCAAAAAAGAGTTGAGGCCAGACCTGATGGCTCACACTTGTAATCCCAGCACTCAGGAGGCTGAGGCAAGAGGATTACCTTGAGTTCAAGCCAGCCTGAACCTGCCTTGGGGAAAAAAAAAAAAAAGAGTTGAAAGTTATTGGGAAAGCATGAATTCAGGATGAGGAAGGGTGGGACAGGGACCATGGCTGACACTGAAAGCTGACCTGCTCCTCACCCCTCTCAGCCTTGTTTTCCTTGACTTTCTACTAAGGAGGCTGAAAAACAGAAGAAAACTTTCACTTCCCAGACTGCCTTGCTGCTGGAGTAGTCACAAGACCCAGTTCTGGTCAAATAACATAACCAGAGGCCTGCTGAGGATTTCTGGGAAAGTCTCTACTACCCTTCTCCAGTCTGGAACACAAATGGAGGAGCTACAGCAGCCATCTTGTGGCCATGAGGAAAAGGCCAAGAACACGAAAGAAATGTCTGATGTGATGCTGTTGAGTCACTTAACCAGCTGCTTACCTGTGGACCTCCAGTTGTGAATCACAACAAAAATATGAAAGTCAACTCCGACAGTTCGCATTATCACCAACTGGATTTTCTGTTATTTGCAGCTATGTATACAGTATTTTGATAGACATTAAAATTAAACTTAAACTGGGCATGGTGACACACGCCTGTAATCTCGGCACTCAGGAGGCTGAGGCAAGAAGGTTGCCATGAATTTGAGAAGAGTCTGGGCTACACAGTGAGTTCAAGGATAACCTGAACTACATAGCAAGACTTTGTCTCAGAACAAAAAACCATTAATAGCAATAATAATAATAATAATAATACGCTAACATAGGTTATAGTGTCTGGAACCGGCCTCAGGGACTGCCCAGCACACCCAGTGCTCTCCTCACATCTGGGTGAGGGTGTGGCTCCCAGTCCAGTGGGCCGCGTCCCCGGCGTCGGCAGAGGAACACCCCAGGCGCTCAGATTGTGGTCACCTCTCAGCCACACTTCTGGGCGTCGTATGCTGACATTTAGAGATGTTACCTGATGCCATAAATGAAGATAATTGCGCTGAAGTCCAGCGAACCCAGCGAGATTCTCAGGGCAGCCCAGGCAAAGCCGACCGTGGGCGCCTTCCTCCGACCAGGGCTGCGGCTGCACAGAGGCCTTGCGCACGCACGCGCACAGTGAGAGGTCTGAGCCCCGCTCCGCCCAGGTCTGCTCTCCAGGCACCGCCACCCGGAACCAGGGCTGCAGCTCCTCCCCTCGGGTCTCTTCCCCTCCCCCAGGTCCCTCCGGGCCATCGGTGCGCTCTCGGCGAGCCAGGCCCAGCAGGCCATGTGGGGCCGGGTCCGCCTGGCACCCCGGCCGGGCTCACCATCCTCACCCCTCATTTTCTGTTCTAGCCACCTGCCCTCCTGCTCGCCCGGCCCCACAGGCTTTTCCCATCTCCTCCCTTGGGGCTCAGTTAGTAGTCACCTCCTCCCAGAAGTCTCCCTTGACCGCAGTTGTCACACAGGGCAACCTCCGAAAGGTAGCGCCTGACATTCCCGCTGTGACTCCAGCAGCAGAACAGTTCTGACTCATAAGTGCTTAATAGATGTTTGTTGAATGAATGAATGTTGGTGGACAGAAAGAAGTCTATGCTGCCAGAGAGCACAGCTGTGTTTGGGGTGGGAGACTGCCATCCAAGGAATGCTTTGGGTGCAAATAACAGGAAATCCAGTTAACAGGGCCAAAAGTAGAGGTTGGCCCACAGGGAAAATCTGATACCGCCCGTTTTTGAAAATAAAGTTTTGTTGGAACATAGTCACAACCATTTGTTAACATATTGTCTATGGCTGCTTTCATGATATAAATGCAGAGTTGAGTAGTCTCAACTGTGACCATATGGCTTGCAAAGCTTAAAATATCTACTATGTGGCCCTTTATAGAAAACGTTTGCTAAGCTCTGGCCTAAATAAATATGACTTGATTTTTCTCATATAACAGGAAGTCTGGAGGAGGTGGCTCTCAGGGTTAATGTGGTGGCAGAGCAATACTCGAAGCACTAGGCTAATGTCTGTTATTTTCTTGGTCTTCTCCTCATGGTCACAGAATTGCTGCCACAGCTCCAGGCATCACGTCCCCACATAACTGCAGTCAAACAAGGAAGTAATCAGAACATCACAGCAAGAGATTTTCTTATAACATGCTTTCTTCTTAACAGGGAAGAAAAACATCCATAGAATGCCCCGGAGATTGCCCCTGACATCTTCATGGCCAAGCAAGGTTGCATGCTCACCTTCAAGGCCAGTTGCTAAGTCCATCTTCCTTCATGTCTGAATAAATGAGGGGTCTGCCAGCAAGGAAGGAGGAGAGGTGCCCCATTAGCAGGCAACCACATACCACAGTCTTCCCTCCTACTATATTTCTTGCTTATCAGGGACACCCGAATCTCTTGGGAAGGGCTCTGCCTTGAGCACGGACAAATACCCTCCCAAGAGCTCAGAGGCAAAGGCGAACTGCTCCTTCCCAGGCAAGGCCACCAGGTAGCACCGCAGCACAGGAGAGCTCATGTGCTCTGTGCAACAGCAGGAAAGAATGAAGCTTCAGGACAAAATGAGGGACAAAAGATGGAGAGCAGTGAGAGAGCCAGCTAGACAGTGTCCTGGTGCCGACACTGCCCAGCCCAACTCCTGCCCTCACGAACTCACAATATGCACTAGGAAGTTGGGGTTGCAAGCAGCCAACAGTGGCCTCAGGGTGTGGCTCGGTGGCAGCGCTCGTGTGAAGCCCAGGGTTTGTCCCCAGTACAGGGGTGAGGAGGGCTGAACTGGCTTAAACAGAACACAAAACAATAAAATTAGACACGCACGACTCAGTAGTCTGATGAGGGGACAGGATGATGGGAAATGAGAAGGCAGGTTTATCTAGAGCTGAAAAGATGGGATTTGATTTCAATGTTTCTGCCCCATTTCCTCCTTAGTGGCTCTATTCTCGGGCAGGGTTGCTCTGCTGCATATGATGGCTGTCAGCAGCACCTGGAGAAGGATCATGCCTTCTGTGAACCCAGCAAGAAAAGGAGTTTCCTTCCACAACCTGTAGAAACCCTGGCTTTAACTCTGATTGGATCAGATTGGGTCACATGCCCATTCTCACACCATTCACAAGGGGTATCCTGGTTGGCTCCACTCCCCAGACCACAGTATCTGCTTCCCAGAAGCCCATGGGCCTATGGAGGAGGGTGGGTACTGTTGTCAAGAGTGCAGTGCATGCTGGGAACACAGAAGCAACGTCCACATGACTCTGAACACTGTGACTGCTCTGTGTGGCCTGGTCTTTCCTCTCTGGGGAATGGGAGAGAAATGGGCATCCGTGGCTGGATCTCTGCAGCCCTTGAAACATGAGCTGTCTCAATTTTGAGGTCCTCATGCCAGGCCTGGCCTCTGCTCCACGTGAACCCCAGCGGGCAGACTGCAAACAGTGTCAGGGTGAGCCCCACAGCTGCCACAGGCCTTGCAACAATAATGACCAGCCTGGGTAATTTAGGAAACCCTGTCTCAAAAAAGGGCTGGAGATGTGTCTGAGTGCAAAGGCCCTGAGTTCACTCAGCACCACGAAATAAACACTAAATAAATAAATTGAATCTATTCAGGTATAAGATTATATAATTTAGAAGAATTCCTATGTTTAATAACTGGCTTGCAAAATTCTCCAAAACTTAACAATCAGCTTTCAGGAGCCTGTGTGAGCTACATTCAGCTCACTGCTGGTTCTGATACCTAAATTACCAGAGCAAGCTTCAAGAAAAAATGAGGAAATGCATCAAATAATTATGGGACATGAGATTATTTTTAATTAGGCATAAAGAAATTTTTTTCATAAATGAGATGTTTCCTTACCATATTAGATCATAATTCCCAAGTGCCCCCCATCACTTTTTTTTTTTTTTTTTGTGGTGCCGGGGATTGAACTCAGGGACTTGTGCTTGCTAGGCAAGCACTCTAACCACTGAGCTAAATCCCCCATCACCCTTATTCTCCAGTGTTCTTCCAGGTCCTCGACTCAGGATTGCCACAGACAAATAGGAGTCCAGGAGAAGTGGATTCCAGGGCGTAGGTGACTTCAAAGGCCAACTCATGAAAGATGTCACACCTCCTCCCTGTGAGCCCACAGGCCTCCAGGTAAGGAGTCTGACGACCTGAGCCACTAGGCTGAGAGCAGGCCCAACCAAACCCATGCAGGGACCTCCCAGGGAGCCCGGGCTCAGGAAAGATGCTGGGGCGGCCTCCGGCGCCCCCTCCTGGCCTCGCCCGGCGCCACTGAACTGCAACCGTGCAAGAGGCCGGGGAAGGGCGGGCACCTGAGACCTGTGGGCTTGGAGACCTCGAAGTCTCCAGCCTCGAGAAGGAGGTCAGCGCATAGTTAAGAGCAATGCTACTGGAGGTGAAGGAAAGAGGAGCTTTGTTACCGGGTGGCAAAAAGTTTCCCACCTGCAGCAGGACAGAAAAGAGGAATACCTAATGAGCTCAATGATACAGCACAATATCAAAAGTGTCCTCTGCCTTTTCCTTGCTAAGGTAAAATGCAAAAGGAAGGAAACAAGCAAAAAAAGCAGCTTTTAAGTCTAAAGGAGCCAGAAGCTGCTGGGCTCAAAAACCAAACTATTTCTCATTCTTGGCCTCTTTAGATGGAAAAAAATATTTCTCACCCTGAGAAAAGATCTCAGGCTTTTATTATCTGATTTCAAGACTTACTATAAAGCTACAGTAATCAAGACAGTGTGGTATTGGTGAAAGAATAGACGCATAGATCAATGAGACAGAATGGAGTCCAGAAATAGACCCACGCATATAGGGTCAATCGATTTTCAACCAAGGTGCAAAGGCAATTCAATAGAGAAAGGGTGGTCATTTCAGTAACAGTGCTTCAACAACTGCACATCCACAGGGAAGGAGGGAAGGAGGGATGGACAGACAGACGGATGCGGAGTCCTAGCTCCTACCTGGCTCTCCATACAAAATTAACTTAAAATGGATCATAGGCTTAATGTAAAGGCTGAGAGAATAAAAATTCTAGGTGATGATATGGGAGAACAAAATTACAAAATTCTCCAAAACCTAACAACATCGTTGTGACTTGAGTTCAGCAAAAATTTCTCATATAGGACACAAAAATGCAAATTGTAAAAAAATATAAATTGGGCTTCATCAAAATTTAGAATTTCTATACTTTTTTTTTTTTTAGAATTTCTATACTTTCAAAGCCATGATTAAGAAAATGAATTGACAAGGAACTACCTACCAGGAGAAAATATTTGCAAAACACATATCTTATGAAGGGCTGGTTTCCAGACTAAGAATATAAAAAAACTCTCAAAACTCATTTTTAAAAAGAAACTATTTTATCATAAAACAAACAACCCAATTTAAAATTGGCAAAAGACTATCCGTTCTCTGCTGAATTTCTTTTGCACCTTTGTCTAAAATTAGTTATCCATTTATGTGCGAGTCTATTTACAGACACTCGGTTCTGTTCCATTGATCCATTTTCCTGTCTCTAGACCAATGGCACACTGTCTTGACTATAGTAGATTTATAGTAAGTACTGAAATCAGGTAATACTCAGTCTCCAGTTTTGTTATTATTTTTAACACTTTTTTGGCTTCCTACTCCTTTTCATTTCCATATGAATTTTAGAATCAGCTCATCAATTTCTAAAAGAAAAAGAAAAGCCTTCTGGGATTTTGATCAGAATTACATTCATTCTATTGTTCAATTTGAAGGGATTTGACATCTCAACAGTATTCAGTCTTCTAAATCCTGAACAAGACAGCCCTTTCCAGTCATTTAGATCTTTTAAATTTACCCAGCAGATTTTTATAGTTCTTAGTTCATAAGTCTTCATACCACATTGCATCAGATTCATCCCTATTCATTTTTGATGCTTTTGTAAGTGGTACTATGTTTTAAAACGCTCACTTCTAGTTGTTCATCACCTGTATGTAGAAACGCAATTGGTTTTTGTATAATGAGTTTGTATCCTGCAACCTTGCTAAGCTCACTTGCTAGTTCTAGTGGCATTTTTTGTATTCTATCAGATTTGTTACACAATGATCACATCATCTGCCAATTTGACTTCTTTTCTAATGTTAATGCCATTTAGTTCTTTTCCTTGATTTTTTCTTTCTTTTCCTGACTACAGATGGTGAAAACGGACACCCTACATCTCATCCCATAAACAAAAGTGGCTCAAAATGCTTCACAGCTCTAAATGTAAAAATGCAGAACTATGGCTGAGGCAGGAAGATGGCAAGTTTGTACTCAGCCTGAGTGATTTAGCAACTTAGCAAGACCCTGTCTCAAAAACGAAAAAGGAGGGCTGTGGAGATGTAGCTCAGTGCAAAGCCATCAGTTCAATCCTCAGTACAAACAAACAAACAAACTATAAGGATTTAAGCATTCCTAGAAGAAAAAGAGTGTTTTTCTTGGGCGACCTTGGGCCAGGCATAGATTTCTCATATACAATATCAAGTTAGCCTACATATTAGTCAGCTTTCCCTTTGCTGGGACAAAATATCCAACACCCACAACTTAAAAGAGAAAAGGTTTCATTTGGTTCATGGTTTTGGGGGGATGCTGTCCACAGCTGGCTGGCCTCAAGGAAGAAACAGCAGGGTGGGACTACAGGTGTGTGTCATCACTCCCAACTTGTAGCCAACTTTTTAACAAAAGTGTTCTGAGGGAGGCGATGCCCACTTGAACTAAAAGAAGCAGGACACTACAACATAAAATGAGGCTTTGGGTCCCCAAACTTGTATGGATAAGAAGCAAGCCGAGAAAACCACACAGCAGTAGACGTGGGTTCTATCTGTGGGAAAGAACAACAGCTCAGCATCTCATTCGGGAAACAAGATGGAGTCCTAACCAAGGAGTTGACGACACTCACACAAATGTTTGCCCACTGAGTGTCAAGACCGCTAGAGACCAGCAGCCGCTGTGTACGTCCCATCCTCTCCCTCACCCAACGGAGCGAGCAGCGCAACTGCCCTACGCCTGTCCCACCCTGCACGGTGAGCGCTCACCACAGGTTCCACACAAGAAGAGACGCGGGTGCTGGAGGGACTGTCCTTGAGGCACGGTCCCCGAGGAGCCTCCTGTGCACTAGGGCCTTGTTTTAGCCACTGAGCCGAACCTGTCAGAGCATGCAGCTCGGGAGGTCTGGGCGTCACTTGCACATGGGAGGAGGTGGCCACACAGCAGATTTGCAGATTATGTTTTCCAGAAACGGCTGTAACATTTCCCATCACACAGGACTATTCTAGAACTTCCTAATGCCTACCAAGAGAGGGAAGCCACGTCCCATTCCCTTGAGTTTGGGTGGCCTTTATGACTTCCCTGACCAATGAAGCACAGCAAAAATGACAGTGTGTGAGGTCTGTAACAAAGTCACAAGAAGAGCACGTATTCTGCCTTGATCTCCTGAGATGTTAACTCTTTCATCCAGCCACCAGGCTGCAGGAAGCCATGAGGCCCCATGGAGGCTCCCATGGAGAGAGGACCACAGACCTCAGCTAGGGCCACTCTGGGAGCTGAAGTCCATGAAGCAGGGAGAAGCTGGCCACTCGGATTCTCAGTTTTCCAAGCTACTGAGTTTTGGGGGTACATTGTTACACAATAATGAATAAACAGAGCCCTAACCTAGATATCTTTTTAAAGATTATATAGCATGTAACAGCAGTCCCCAACTTCTTGGGCACCAGGGACCGATTCTGTGGAAAACAGTATTTTCCACGGAGATGGCGGCTGAGGTGGTTTGGGATGAGATTCTCACAAGGGGCGGGCAAACCCAGATGCTGTGCATGTGCGGTTCGCAGTCACAGTGGGGTCCACGCTCCTGTGAGAGTCTAACGCCACCGATGATCTGACGGGAGGCAGAGCTCAGCAGTGACGAAGTGATGGGGAGCAGCTGGAAACTATTCTGTCACTCGCCCCAGGCCGTGTGGCCTGGTTCCTTAACAGGCCACAGAGCTGGCTGGAGATCTGGGGACTCCCAAGACAAAGCAGTAAGACTGACAGATGAGGACTTTAAAATGGAAAGCTGCTGCTTGCCAAAAGGAGTCACAGACAACATTAAAAGTTAAAGAACCTTCTTCTGGGTGTACACAGAAAAGAACTGAAAGAAGGGACTCAAGCAGATGTGTGTATAACCATGTTCATGGCAGCACTGGTCACAACGACCAGAAGTAACCTGAGTGTCCATGAATGGATGAACAAAATGTGGTCTAATAACACAATGGAATATTACACAGCCTTAAAAAGGAAGGAAATTCTAGTGCATAATACAATATGGATGAATCTTGAAGACATGAGGAGTGAGATAAGACAGACACACAGAAAGGCAAACATTGTGTGATTTCACTCATACGAGGTTCCTCGAGTGGACAGAATCATAGAGACAGAAAGTAGAATCAGTGTGGCCAGGAGCGGACAAAGAGCAACTAGGGAGCTAGTGTTCAGCGGGACAGAGTTTCAATTTAGGATGATAAAAGGGCTCTGAAGATGCCCAATGCATCTTCAGGGCTGCACAATGATGGGTACTGAACTGCTCACTTTGAAATGATTAAGAGAGTAAATTTTGTTATGTACACCTCACTGCAATAAAAAGAAAATAAAGACAAGGAATTAGAAAAATATTTACATCTATCTGCACAAATAACTACAATATCTTATCGGTTTTTTGGTAACACAGACAAAGAGCAAAACATGCAACACAAATGAAAAATTAGAACAAGGAGGAAGAAGAGGAGAAATAAAAGTAGCTAAAAGGTGCACGAATGTAATCCCAGCAACTCTACAGGCTGAGGCAGGAGGATCTCAAATTTGAGCCCAGCCTGGGCAACTCAGCAAGTTGCAAATTTTAAAAAGGGCTGGGGATGGAGCTTACCGCAAAGCCCTGGGTTCAGTCCCCAGTAGGGGAGGGCAAAAAGCAACCTGGAAATCTAAGCAGTCTCTCGGGCGAGCAGCGTCCATGAGGGACGGGCAGTGCCACACAGCTGGGAGCGCAGAGGGCAGCACCCTTCCGAAGGCAGCCTGGTTCTGTGCATCAGATCTCTTTAACGAGCCCCACAGCCCCACAGTTACACTGCCAGGCACGAGTTCTAAAGCTGTCTAGGAAGCTCCGCGGGGAACAACAGAGTGTGAACCCACCGAGAGGTCCTTCAGGAGGGGTTTGTAAATAAAGGTGGTAACACTCGAGGACCGCAGTGTCCCCTGCTAAAGGGACGGCACCCTGCCGTGTTGTTCCCATGCTGAGGCGCACGTAGCATCCAGAACAGGCAGCCGGGCCCACTTCCGGGGGCTCGACTCCAGATCGTGTACTTGTCTGCATTTTCTCTTTTCTTTCTTTTCTCTGTGTCTTTGTTTTTCTTCCTTTTTGCTTTGAGTGAACAAACTTTTAGAAAGACCTCTTTTACCCGCCAAGCCCAGAGCAGCTGCACTGTGTCCAGGCTGGGAGTGAAGGACCCCTGCTGTTCCCATCTGAGGCTGTCTGCGGAGGGCTCTGCAGGCTCCAGCAGCGTCTTGGTCAAAGCTGCCTGCCTGGGAGCTGCCTCGTGGGACGGGCCCGGGTGCACACCTGTGCAGCCCGCAGCTTGCTGATGCCCCTGAGGTCCCCTAGCACCGGCTCGAGGGAGGAGAGAAAGCACCAAGGACCCAGTTGCTGCCGCTGGTCCCGGCACCGGGCTCCCGTTGGAGCAGCTGCCGCCCTGCTCTCTCTTGCTTCCTCCTGCCCCGAGGGGGTGGTACAGGGCTGCCTTGACTAGAAACGGTTACATGTGAACCCAGATACCAACTTCTGTGGGCAGAATCTGATTCTCTGTTCTCCACAACACTGTTCACTCCCCAGCGCCCCTGGAAAGCTGATACAGGTCAAAAAGTTAAGAAGCAGTAGTCTCTGGGCAGGTCCTTTTCTCTTTGTTCTTCTCAATGACTTCTAGCTGGAATGTGGACATGTGGTCTGGAGCTGCAGCAGCCATTTTATGCTCAGGAGGAAGCAGCAACCTCTAAGAGGACAGAACATAAAACCTGAAGGGCCTGATGTCTCTGGTAGCTTCACTCATACTCTACATAGCTTTGAGGTGCACATAGCTTTGAGGTGAACTCTTCACTATGTAAGATAAATTAACTCACATGTTTAAACCAACATCTTTTATTTTAAGATGTGGTCTTGCTATGTAGCCCAGGCTGGCCTCGAACGTGAGGCAATCCTCCTGCCTCAGCCTCCGAAGCACTGGGATTACAAGCGTGCACCAGCACGCCCCATCAAGCCAAATCTTCTGAGGTTTATAGACAAACCCAATCCTAATTCATCCCTGGGAGTTTCCATCCTGCCACCAGCACCTGGGCTTGGACCTGAATGCAGAGTTTAGAGGACCGGTCCTCTCCACAGACGGTAGCACCACTGTTCTTGCCGTCACAATTATCTACGCTCTTTTTATTTGATCTGCATAAGAATCCCCAAGGGAGATACAACAGTCACCCTCATTTCCAGAGGCAGGCCCCTGCAGAAGCCAGGACAATGAAAGGGTTATGGGTTGATGGTGACCTTTTCCTCCACATGTTTACCTATAAAATGGGTACGACTGGACCTCTCAAACTAGTAACTCACTCGACTTCTGGACTATGGAAACTCACTGCCACAATCAAGAATGAGGCAGCCCACAGGCCATACAGGAAACAATCTAGGATCTATCGACATGGGAAAAGAGCAAGTAACAGAAAGCACATTCTAAATGTGCCCATTTGGTTGTCTTTTTCCATGTGTAACTTGATCTCGCTTTATTATTATTATAACAGTATTTTTATACAGGGAAAATTCACATACTGTACCATAAATAAGTGTGTGCAGGGGCTGGACCACGTCAAAAAGCCGGACACACAAAACAAGACAGTGGTGGCTTCTGGTGAGATGTGGGCCTTCTTTTTCTAATTTACATACTTGTGGAGTTTTAAAAATTTATTTTTTAACCGATACATATGTGTTGGGTTTTTATAACAAGCTAATAATACTTATGTGACAAAATTAATATAAAAAACAATAAGTGCCCAATATAGACAAATTTAATATAGAAATGAATAAAGAAAATTAAAATAAAATTATCCATCTGGCCAGCCCTGGAGACAAACCCTGCAAACTTGATGGGTGCCTCTTTCTCTTTAGGAAAGGCAATTTACTACTGACACACTCAGGGGCCACTGCAGGGCCCCCCCAGGCCCCCAGAGGCCTGCCCGGGAAGCACCCAGGCCCAGCTCTCCTGCTTCTAGAAGCATCTAAGGAAGTGGCTGTGGGGCTGGGGCGCGGCTCTGCGGTCAGCGCTTGCCCAGCTGCCGAGGGCCTGGGTTTGATTCCCAGCACCGCAGGAAAATCAGACACTCAGTTAAGAATGTTTCATTAAGAGTGCTACAAGAATGGTGGCCCCGTGGGACTGGGGAAAATGGGAGACAACCTAAACAGCCACTAATGGGGGAAATTGTTGGGATTACGTACGGGGCGTTCATACAGTGGGACATTCCACAGCAGTTCTAATAATCATGTGGGTCAATATTTACTGGCACAGAACAACTGGTTTGTGATGTTACTAAGCAAATAAATGGTTATGAAACTCTACCACATAGCTCGTTTCTGTAAAAAGAAAGGAGAAATGTATACCTTCTCAATATGTGTATATGCTTAAAAATAGACCACAAAAATATACACCAACCACGTGAACAGTTGCTATTGTGGGTAGAGGGACTGCAAGCGACATTTTTCTTTTTCAATGTTACATTTTCCCAGAATAAACAGACATTAGCTTGCACTGTTTCTGGCTTGTTTACTTGTTTGCAGTGCTGGGGACGACCCCTGGGCCTCAGCACGCATACGCTCTACTACTGAGCTACACCCCAGCTCTACATAGCACTTTTTTGGGGGTGGCATGCTGGGGATCGAACTCGGGGCCTTGTGCTTTCGAGACAAGCACTCTAACCACTGAGCTAAATCCCCAGCCCCCAGTACTTCTTAAAATTAAAAGGAACACACCAACACAGTCCTGCCTCGGGCCCTTTGCCCTGGCAGTTCCCTCTGCCTGGCATGCTTTCTTCTCCCAAGTACTCTCTATTTTTTTGCAAGTCTTGCTCAAATATCATTTTCTGCAGGAACCTTCCCTGACCACTGTACTTAAAACTGTCTTTCTCTAGCTGGTGTATCATTATAATCCTAGCTACTTGGGAGGCTGAGGCAGGAGGACCTCCAGTCCCAGGTAAACCTGGGCAACTTAGCAAGTTATTGTCTCAAAATGTACTTTTAAAGTGGTGAGGATATCGCTCAGTGTTACGGCACCCCTGGATTCAATCCCCGGTACTAGGGGGAGGGATTGCCTCCCCTCTGTCTTCTATTCCTTTTTACCCTGCTTCATTTCCCTTTTATTCCTTAGAACTGAAATGTCACTGGCTTCTCAGGTGCATTACCCGACCTCCTACTCCGCCCCCAGCTCCAGGAGAGCAGGGATTTTTGTGTTTTGTTCGCTGGTGACTCTCAGGACCACCAACAGGGCTTGGTGAATAGTAGGTGCTTCATATCTTGAGTAACGAATACATGAATGAAATATAAGCGGGCAAATAGTTTTCCTATATGAGGACTCAATCCGACCCTCACGCATGTGATTTCCAGAAGCAGCGGCATAGATGAGATGGGCCTGGCAGGCCTGGCAGGGGCAGGCAGGAGGAAAGATGTCCCTCTCCGTCGTCTTCTCCAGATTTCCGCTCTCTTCACCATGCAGGGAGACGCGGGGCTGAGCCCTAAAGTAGCAGCGCCCCCTGCTGGGCAGTCTGAAGAACTGCAGGACAGAAGCTCGGGGCCAGTGAATTCTCGGCAATTAAACCTCAACTTCTGAGACGCCCCGGAGGGACAGGTTAAGGGGACTCGCGCCTGTGCTAAGTCGGGCGCTTTGCCGGGAGGGGTTCGGCCTGGAAGAGCTGCTGAGGAGAGGGACCCCGTCTCGGCTGCGGGATGCAGATTCGGCCAGTCAGCTGTGGCTGTGGGAGACTTTTGCTTATTGAGCGATCAGGCCAGCCTGACCTTGAAGAAAACAACTGCAAGCCAAGGTCAGCTCCTCCAGGTTCTTCTTTAGAACTTCAGGCTCCCTCTAGCTTCTTCCAGGTTTTGCTTTTAGCGTGTCTTCTTTTACCCGACCCTCCCCGTCAGAACTTAAAACCAGTTTTCGCCCAGACCTTTAAACAAATGTGCACATTCAGGTACAGGTTGTTCACCGGCTCAGCATTTTTACTGAATAGTTAAGTGTGTCCGGCATGGTTGTAAGTGCAGGGAATTAATACAGCATTGAAAACAAAGATGTTGGGCCTCACGCAGCCGACATTCTAGGGGGGAAGACAGAAGCTCAACACAGAAAAGGATGTAAGTATCTGCCTCAAAACTGTGGTAAGTAGGGGTTGGGGATTTAGCTTAGTGGTACAGCACTTGCCTGGCAAATGCAAGGCCCTGAGTTCGATCCCCAGCATTCCCCAAAAACCAAACAAAACAAAACCCCAACTGTGCTAAGTGTTCTAGATGAGTGTGGTGGTGCACACCTGTAATCCTGGCACTCAGGAGGCTGAGGCAGGAGTTTCTCCACAAGTTTGAGAACAGCCTGGCTACACAGTAAGTTCAAGGGCAGCCTGAACTACAGACTGAAACCCCTACTCAAAACAAAACAAGGGCTGGGGATTTAGCTCAAGTGGTAGGGCGCTTGCCTAGCAAGCACAAGGCCCTGAGTTTGATCCCCAGCACACCCCAAAACAAAACAAAACCAAAAAACCCGCAGTAAGTGCTCAGAAAGAGAGGAACAAGTGTGTTATGAAAAAGTAGCCAAAGCAATCAGTTTTGGGGATCTACATAACCTGATTTCTCCTGGTTGCTAAGGACAGTCTAGGGGGAGGAAGGTCAGTGAGAGAAGCAGGAAGATTCCAGGCTTTCAGCTTTAAGAAACATCTCCCCAGAGAGGATTCATTTGCCCGTTTTAGTTGAGATTTGCTCCTCGAAAAACAGTACAGCATTAGGGTGTAGAATCAGGGCCCCAGTTTAGAAATCTGGCTCTGCCCCCTTGCTGGTTACTCCTTCCTCTGTCCCATGAAATTATAGGGACTTAATGAGATACTAAAAATACAGAAATTGATAGATAGCCTGGCAAGTAGCAATCATTCAGTAAGTGGTCATTACTCCTGGTAAAGGCTCTGAGAAGTTCTGTGGCTGAGGAGGCTGTGGAACTGGACTCATTCGGTGGCTGGGGAGACTTCCCGTTACAGAACATTTTGGGACCCACTACACACAGTTGGGAAATACTGCTTTAGGTATTGCGGAAGGAGCAGATATTATCTATTGCCTAACCCAAATCCATTTGCCACCTTTTTTCTTGCTAACAGAATGATGATTGTGTTCAAGACTTTGCCAAATAGGCTTTGATGAGAAAGAAAGTAGGCCGGGCGAGGTGGGGATGTGGGCACCTCACCGCGGTCGGTGTGGGGTGTGGATGAGCTCCTGGGGCTTGCTAGGAAGGCAGTATCTCCCAATATAGAGCAGACCTGTGCAGAAAAACCCTCTCCCCACAATGCTCCCTCCCTGCTGTGAAGGTGAGGAAGAAGATTGGCCACCATGGTGGAGCACAAAGGGAAAGCAACCTTGGACCTCCCCATTCCCAAACTCCTTATTAGAAGAGAAAAATCAGTCACCATAGGTTTAAGATGCTGCTAAGAGTCTTCCATGGGGCTGGGGATTTAGCTCAGTGGTTAGAGTGCTGGTCTACCAAGCACAAGGCCCTGAGTTCGATACCCAGCACCAAAAAAAAAGAGTCTTCCATTACCTGCACCCCAAAGCGTCCTCACTGAGCAAGGGTCCCAGCTCTCCGTTCAGAGGTGAAATCAGCCTGGTTTCTCCCTGTGTCTCAGTGCTCATCGGTCACCTTAGCACCATGGCCTGCCGAGGGCCTGTTCCTTTCGGGAAACCATGACTCACCTCAGTGGCCTGGCTGGCCGCACACCTTCATTCCACAGCGGGTCCTATAATCCAGCCTTCTTTGTCTTTCTCATCTCCCCTGTCTATTTTGGTCCTTTGTGAAATGCCCTGGCCCCCGACTAGGATACAGAGGTATTAGCACACCCTCCCCTTAATCCCTCTGGCTCCTTTCCCCTGTTCCAAGTCACCCAGGAGAATAAGGACAACTTAGCTCTTTCTGCCTGGCTTTTCCTAGGAAACTAGAGCTGCTCCATGTTCCACTGGCTCCAGCCCTGAAATTCTCTCCCATCCGTCTCACCATGCAGGCCAAGAGCTTTCTTTCTGTCCCAGGTCTCAGAGGACACCTACAAAGGAGGAAAAACAAACATGGAAAATGGCAAACATGGTCCATTCCTTTAGCCAGAACCTACAGCGGACAGTGCTAACTGATCACGCATCCATGGACCCCTCCTTCATCCGTACCCACTGCAGACATTGCTAACTAACTGTCTTAGTTACTTTTTCTCATTGCTGAGACAAAAATACCCAACACCCAAAGTTAAAGGAGGAGAGGTTTATTTGGCTTACAATTTGTAGAGGTTTCAGTCTATAATCAGCTGGCTCCAAAGCAGGGTGGCATGGCAGAGGGGCATCACAGAGAAGAAACAGTTTGTGGTGGACAGAAGGTAGTAAAGCAAGCAAAGGGGCCCTAGCAGCTTTTTCCTGCCCCTTTTAATTCTATCTAGGGCACCAGGATTAGAGTGCTACCAAACCAATCAGTGGATTGATTTAGTAACCATACACCCTTAATCCCAGCACCTTTAATCCTATCATTGCACCATGAATCAGGCACACCCTCTAGATCAGCCACCTCTGAAAAAGCTCCACCTATGACCACATGAGGCTTTGGGGGGACATCTAAACAAAGCCGTAAAACTGATCACAGCATACCTGGTTCCCCTCCTTCATCTGCACCAATGGCAGCCATTGTGACTTGACCCCAACACTGTTTTATTGAGCTTAGTTGGAGTCAGCAGGGGAGAGAAGGTGACATCTGTGACCTCATCCCCATGGCTGGGGACAGGAGGTGGAGAATGAAGGCCACGCTCCTCAAGCAGATTTCCCTGAGGCAGGACACCCTGCGGCCTGCAGAGCCTTGTTCAGCAGGGTGGGTGGAAAGGATGGATGCATCTGCCCAGAATATGGCAAAAAAGCATCCTGAACTCGCTCCTGATTATCTTCAGTGTCTGTTGAACCCAGTTCCATGGAAGAAGCCTATACTGCTGACCTACTATGTGCCAGGACCAAAGACCCTGCAAAGATGAACAAATCCTGGTTTCTGTCCCGAAACAGTCTAGAGACGGAAGTACTAACAGAAAAGATGAAGCAGAATGTGGCGACTGCTACAGGGCCCGTCATTCATTCATTCATTCATTCATTCATTCCAAATCAAGTGATTGCTATGTGCTGGAGGAAGCAACAGACCAAAGCCAAGCAGTGTCGGGGGAGAGCTGGCTTCAAAGGCCAGAGGAAGAAGGAACCAAAGGGATCTGGACCAGGCATTCTCCCCAGGGGGTGACTTTGCCACCAGGAGACACATGGCAAGGTCTGAAGGCATCTTTGGTAGCATCTAGGGACAGGACACGGGTACAGGACCCCCCTCCGCAGAGACAAGCAGCCTGACATCAGCAGGGCTGGAGTAAGCAGCCCTGGTCTGGAGAGAGGGGAGAAGGCCGGCATGGTGACCAGGGGGACCTGCCCACCGAGAGCCGGGTATGGCTGGAGACCCATGGGAAAGTCCAGAGAGAGGACAGAGTCCACACTGAACGTGCAGGCAGTGACTTCAGCAAAGGTCCCTCTGAGGGACCCCGGCTGAGGAGGGTCAAGGGTGGTGGCTTCCAGGTGTCACCAGGTGAGCAGTTGCAGGGCACCCGCCCACCGTAGCCCTGAGCAGAAGAGGGCACTCCAGTTCATTCAAGGGAGGCGTCTTGGTCTGGACGATGGTGTTTCTCAGTGCCAAATGGAGCAGTCTGAAACTCAACGACCACCAGTCATCCCGCTAAGAGTGAGCAGGAAGCC
>PVJO010005956.1:0-93602 GCA_004026905.1 Hystrix cristata
CTGATCCTGGAGGTGGAAAGGATCTGGACGCAACGTCATGGCCTTTTTCTAGCAATCTGGCAGCCCTTTCCTCGGCTGAGCCGAGTGGAGAGTCACTCTGACCAGCGTGCTACAAGCTGTGTGCTGAGTTCAGAGCCTGGGAAGGGAGGAAACTAGAAGGTAGGATAGAAACCACCTCAGGTCTCCCGACTCTGCCCTGTGATCACAGCCCCTCTGCCGGAGATCTTGAGGAGTCTCTCCTAGCAACAAGAGGTCTGCCTAAAGTCCTAAGTACTCTTTAGACGTCAGGCCCAATGCCCACCATATCTACCAAAGCAGACACCACTTTACAGAATAACATGTAAACATCAACAATGAAATTAGAGAAAGAGAGACATAAAGGGAAGAGGACTCTGTAAATATCTCATCCCCAAGAAAGTTGCACAATTATTTCCTCTATACTGAAGTTTTAACAGTAGACTGCATTAAAAGATGAAATGATCTCATATCTGCACCCAAAATATCATCATTAGTGGAAGAAACATATTCAGAGGTAGCTACCATAACAGAAGTGGTCTGGTTAGGGCTTTAAGGAGGGACGTTCACATATAAACTTTTAGAAACTTAAATTACTGCAAACCAAACTTTGAAAATGCCACAAATGTAAGTAATATGTGTGTGTGTGTGTGTGTGTATGCCAAGTTTTCTTTAGCACTGACTTTATATATATATAAAAATATATATGTATGATAAATATATGAAATATATGACAATATGAAATGTATCGCAAATTAGTCACAACTGTTTATTTTTACTTCAAAAGCTCTATCAAATACACTGGCTAAATTGGGTACAAATTTATCTACCTAACACTCAATGATTAGAACTATCATAAATCAAAATACTTAATCTTAACATTTGGAAACCTGTAAGATGGGCATTGTGGGATACTCCTGTAATCCCTGGCTTTAGGAGGCTGAGGCAGGAGACTCATATGCTTGAGGCTGGCCTGAGCTACACACTGAGGACCCACCTCAAAGAAGACAACAAAAAAACAGAAATAAAGATGATGAAGTTGACATACCATTTCTAGAACACCACTATATAATTCTAAAATGTTACATTCAGTGCTCGACTTCTTTGCCCATGTTGTATGAACCACTGTAAAACTTCTCACCACATTTGTACTTACATTCGCAAACAATGTGCTGCTTATCTGACAGAATCACCCCTCAGGAGCTTGAATTTTCTGACTTTGTTGCCTGTCTTCATTTTAAAAGTGCATTTGCTCACTCACGGAGGAAATATCCACCTATACCGAATACAATTCAAAATCAACCATCTGTGAATCACACACAGCCTACGTCCAGTGGACTAGCCACAGGAGTCACTAGGAAGAGCTCATGAAGAGTTTTCTATTTTACTCAGAATCACTTTCTATATAGTTACTTTCTAAATCAGAGCTGAAGTTATTTCAAATGCCTGCTAAACCTACAATGGACTGCATTCGTCAGCTCTTAACTTGGCAGGAAATTAGGTCTGCAATCCTAAGCCTTACCATGTGCACAACAGAAATTCCTGCGAAGTCACTTCTTAGGTCTTGCTCTGAAAGTTTTGGAACAGCTTTTAACAAAGAGCAATAAAACCCAACCTGATATATAAACTGCAACCATTTAAAACAAAGTCATGACAATCTGCCAGGAAGGCATGGCAAGGTAAATGGAGCAGGGACAGCACCAAGAACCTGTGCTTTAAATACTTAAATTCACAGCCAAACAGCCATATTGTCTTACCTCATGGTAGATATTCAAAGAAAGTTTTCTCTCATTTACATCAGATTCCCAAAGACTGTTTCATTCCCAAACATTTAGCACATGCAGGCCACAGAGTCGGCATTCTATATTTGCTGAATGAGTGACACACGTTTTGTAAGAACCAGATGTTATGACTAACTTCAAGAAAGCCCAACCCGCAAATGGGCATCACGATGAACGAAAGCAGCTTCAGAACACGTAGGCTGAGCTTAATCACTACACACCTCCCATTCTGTAACTGCCTATCACTACGTATTACTGTGAGGGTCAGTTTTCTACCATCAGAATTCCCTTTTGAAAGCAATGGAAACTATGTTTCTGCAACTTTGGATTAGGAGCACTGAGGTCATACAAAAATAACATAGTTGATTATTTCAAGTCCAGTGAACTTGACCAGATGATTCTTTTCAGTATCTTCACACTGTGCAATTCCCACAGTTAGTTCAGGCTGCTGAGATATAGCTACGTCAACTGGGTGTCTTAAAAAATAAACATCTACTCCTCCCAGTTCTGAAAATGTGACGTCAGGGAGCCACATCGACCCCGTCACAGAGGCCTGAACTCCAGATCTAATCTGCGTCTGAGCTTGTTTCAGCTGCTGTCCTGGGAATTAGGGTTTTAACACGTGGATTTTGGAAAGACACATTTATTCAGTCCACAGCAACTGCTGTTTATTACTTCTGACAAAGAAACTTCGTCACAAACACTAACTGAGGAAAACCGTCCAAAAAGCATTATTATGGAGCATTTGCAACCTGACCTGCACGATCTTAGGATCAAAGAAACACCACTTAAAACATTCCCGCACACGCAGAAATACATAAAGATTCATTAGCACCAGGTCATTAGTCATTTCACAGAAAGCTCACGTTTTCGAGTGACATAATATTGCTTTTCCTCGAAATGCACTATGAAGGTTCCAGATTCACTTTAGAAAAGTTTAACTACAGAAGAACATGAAGGATGATAGACATTGCACACGTGTGCGCATAAATGTGATGTGTAAAAGAAGAGGAGCTCTTTTGCAAAGCCCTGTTTTAAGCGCTTTTTTGGTGAGAAGATCGGGGAGGTTTTGAGAATATGGCAAAAAGCCAGGTAAGACTTTAAAGCTGCTTATGACATCGATAAATGGGAAGCAGCAGGAAGGCCGCTCCTCTGGGATTTGCACCTCCGAGTATGGACTGGAGCAGGGACCCTGCAGCACAGCATTGTCCCCAGGAGCCGAGAAACGCAGTCACTGGAACCACTGAATCGGAATCGGCCCTGTGAAGGAGTCTAAAACATTGCTACACGTGCGGAAGTCTTAGCTTAAGAAGCACAGCTCTAGAAAACTAAGTTAGCAGGTGTGCTGTGTAGCAAGGACGCACGCTAGGAACAACTGGGGGGCTGACTGTGGGGGAGGTAAAGTGAGAGATATTTTGAAAATAACTTCTGTGCTTTTTTCCTTTTTTGTGCTTACATGACGTATGAAGAAGAGGCAGACACGGCATCATCGCCTGGATAGAAACGGAGGAGTAGATGTGGCTTCCTTGCCCGGGCATTCCTGGCAAAGCCCACAAGCCCAGGGCAGAGGCCTGCAGAAGCAGATGGGCTGGGAGGGCCAGAGTCAGGCCATGTTTTAGCTGCTCTCTGCACAGAAGTTCCGGAGAAGATGAAGCGCTTGCTAAAGACAGAGAGGCCGGTGCAGAGTAAGAAAGTCTCCGTGCGGCCTGGCGGAGAAGTCCGCCCAGCCCGAGGCCCATCTCCCCACACCTGAGCAGATCTGTACGGCAGGTCCCCATGCTAGAGAGGACGGCGGAGATCACGCAGGAGAGCTGAGACCCTGGCCCCTCAGGCCACTGCTGCACAAACTGCTGCCCAGAGAAAACAGTGAAGGCGAGGGCCACAGCATCCCACAGAGGGAAGGCGAGGCCTGGGCTGAGAGAGAGCTAGCCCTGCTGGGACCCAAAGGAGAGACAGCGGACCGAGAAGCGTGTGCACACTTGGGCAGCGAATGCTGGCCGGCTGATAGGAAGCAAGCCATGTAGCAAAGCCAGGGCCTCACACATGCTAAGCAAGTGCTGTACATCCAGCTACAAGCTAGCCTTATATTGGCCTTAACTGCAGCCTTATTCACAAGTTCCATGCTTCTTAAACACCACAAAGAGCAAAATTATTAAGCCTTCATAAAAGGCTGTCAAATAAAGTACATAAGTTCAAACAAAAACAACCAAAAAAAAAAAAAACCCACAGAATGTAGATTAGACAATTAAATTGCTACCAAAGGCTGTTGGACTGTCCCGTGGAAAGGCAGGGCAATTTATGATAACTCTGGAGCTCTATTAAGAAAGTCTTGAGCCAACAAAAAGGCTTCAGAAATACTTCAAATTTTGTGGGAAGTAATCATAAGCTCCCAAAAACACGCATATTCTTCTGAATCAACTCAAATAATGTTCCATAATTTACAATTTATAGCTTTGTTTGACTTGCAGGAAGCTAAAATGAAATTCTGCAAGAAACCACTGCAGTTATTCTAACAATGAGTAACCAAAAGAAAAGAAAATTACATTCAAATCACTTGTAAAGTCTTCTCATTGCTTAACATTCAAAAAAAGATCAGGTATTTACCTACTCTAGTCCCAACAAGGAAGCTCTTATCAGAAATCCAAATTCTACGAGGCATCTATGGTGGGATCAGAAGCTAGTAATTAAAATTGATTTTGTAGTTCTTGAAGTATTTGCTATATACACACTCTAGCTTAGAAAGGCAACGAAAGGATTAATGTCTAGGACCATACATGGATCAAACTACAAGTGATCTAAAGAGACTCTAAAGTGTTTATAGTAAAAACTTATACACATTAAGAACACAACCTAAGCATTTCAGTGAATTAGTTTACTTTGTCACAATCCCTATGAAGTAGGTATATTTATTTTCCAAAATTTGTAGAACAGAAAACTGAAGCTTAAAGAATTTGGATAATGTCTTCACAATCTCGAGAAAAACATTTTGCTAGCAGGGTTCAAAGTCAACCGCCCTGTCCTATCTGGAGTGCCCTACAGCACCAGGGAAGCCTGGAGGGATAAAGCTGCTTATTAGTGGAGATGGAAGAAAACTACATTCACAGATGGTGAAGGCTCTTCCAAACTGAGAGCTTCCGTACAATACTGAGCTTGTAGCCAATTAGGATCAGACAGTAAGCTTAGGAACACGTGAAAGAACCTGAGAGTTGTATAACCACATCTCCTCCACTTCTCCTCCTCCACCTCCTCCCCAAGATCTGTCAGGGAAGTCCCCAGCAGTAACGCACATCCCCTAGAGCATCTGTCGTCATTCTATTTCTTCCCCAGTTGCCATTATAATTTCCCTCAGTAGATTGTAAATTCTCCTAAAAATTTGGTAAGCCTAAGGCCCTAGTTGACACCAAAGGCACACAACATGCTTTACAAAATAATTACGATGACACGTCTCACAACATCAGGACAGGCAAGACATAAAGAACAGGCTGGCTGGGACCTTCCGAGCCCCCTGCTGGCTCCTGAAAGCCAGGGTTACCTATGAACACATTATCCTTCCCGACAAACATAGCTGCAGGAATATATTATATGCCTCCGTGGATTAATATACTCATTTTAAGAGAGTGCTCAAATGTGAAGCAACAACCCAACGATACTGTTGAAAATGAAATATTCGGAACATACAAATACAAAAATCATATTCCACTCTACCACTCAATTCAGAGTTGCAATATTTTTCTGATCATACAACAAGAATTTGGCCCCCCAAATTAATCTAATTTTTGAAATTGTGTGAGGAAATTGCCAGGAGCTGGTGATTTTACAGTTAGCCCAGTTACCTACGTGATGGAGGACCAGAGAACATAAAATCATAAAGAATACACTTTCTTTAAAGGTATATGTGAGATATCAATGGAGAAACCTGCACATACCTAAAAATGTAGCAATGGCCTTGGACTTGGGTAACAGGCACAGGATGGAAGTCTGAAGAACACGATAGAAAATCAACATATATGACACACACTTCTCTCAGCGAAGGCCCAGAAAGAAGTGAGAAGCATGGCAGAGAAAACACGTCTCATCGCAGAAAACACCTGAATTATCATGGAAATACTTTCAATGTGCTGCTAGTAAGGACTTGGAGAGAAAGGACATTTATTAGAAACTATGGGAAAGGGAGTGCTTGTTATAAGGCAGCAGAACGCTCAGCCAAATTATGCCCTGCACTCACATGGGAGGCAAGACCTACAAGCTCTGTTCTTGGAGGTCTAGAAAAGATTGCAAAGGTCTTATCTGCTTTTACGAAATGATGCTGTCAGATCACCAAAACTCTCCGAGCAAGAAGTGGCTATTAAACTACCAGCTGCAAACATGTGCAGCCTTTCACTGGAAAGGAAGGACGGCACAAGGGCAGCATCTAAGAGGTGCTGGGACGCCCCCACGCCCTTGAAACCCACCACAGTGTTGCAAGTTCTTGAGGCTGATACTTCCTTTTTCCTTTCCATTATAGCTAATAACCTGTGCCTGACCTACTATTATTTCCTGGGAAGAGATAACTTGTTTTTTTAGTTTTGCAGTTCACAAATAAAGATTTATCCCAATACTATTTACATCCAGGCTCTCACCATTCGTGCATAAGATGGATCATGACCTTTGGAATTTGAGTTGATGCTGTAATGAGTGGAGGATTCTGGGGATGCTGGGAGGTGGTGAATGCATTTACATGCAGAATTGTCTGCACTCTGGGAGCCTGAGGGTGAACTATGGTTGGGAGAATGACAGTCCCCAGAGAGACACCGCCCCATGGGTCCCTGAAACCTATGATTACCTTCCGTGGTAAAAGGGACTCGCCGATGTGAGTCAGTCAGGCAAGATCCTGCCAAGGGGCTGTCATCCTGGAAGATGTGGGTGGATCTAATGAAACCAGAAGGTCCTCCTAAGTGAAGGAGGGGGCAGGAATGTAAGGCTACATGGGAGAAACTCCGGTGCCTACTGGTGGCTTTGACGATGGGGAAAGGGACCAGTAGCTATGAACACAGCCTCTGACCAGAGGCAGCAAAGACAAAGAAAGGGACGAGTCCCCAGGACTTCAAGGAGAAAAGATTGCTGTCCCTCTTTTTAAAGTCTGCTGACTTCCAAAACCGTATGGTAATGAAGTCTGTGCTGTTTGAAGCCATTGTGTTTATGATAATAAACATTCATTTTGAAATTATTTTGCCCTAGTTCTGCTAAGGTTTTTAATTAGCATGTAACATTATGAAAGAAAGCAGCATAAGATTCCAAGACAGGTTCTTCTAACCTGCATTCATTGGCTCAGATGCCATTTGGGAGCCGCGATTCCTCAGTGTCACACCGGGAGTGGTCACACGCCGGGGACAGGCATGCCAGGACATGTGATCAAGAAATACGTGACCCAGAAATATGACCAATCCACTCAAGTCCTCACATGGACCTTTGTATCTTGAATTTCCTTAAGGCAGGGAGAAGTGTACAGCAGAACAAAAATGAAGATTGTGGCTGGAAACTGAATCTTTGTGTAAAAAATTACAACAATCTTTTTTTCTTCAGATTTGAATAACATCTACTAAATTCTTATACATATGGAAAATAAAATAGTAAACCAAACTGTTTGCTTTTAAATAGCATGTGTTTATTTTGGTCATCACATAATTTTACCGTCATTTTTATACATATCATTTAGTTATCTATTGCCACAGACACTGGAAACGGGCATGGCACAGCACAAAGTTTGTACTTCAGCCAGACAATGTCACGTAATTTAAAACATATTTTCCATATGACAAAGCAGAAGGGTGCTGGGAGCACAAAGAAAGCCGTAACAGTCTTCCCATAAGGTGCAGCCAGTACCGGAAAAGCAGCAGCACAAAAGACCGAACCTCAGAAGCCAAGCACAAGTGCGATTCGGAGCAGCCCTGCTAACTGCCCTTGCTGGGAAGCGGACAGCCCTCTGGGAAGAGCATCTATGGGCAGAGGAAAGCCGGCCTACGAGAAAGTGTTTAAGGAGTTTTGATAAAGCAAGTAGCATGAGCCCTACAGCAGGAAGCATAGGCGCTGGTGGAAGAAAGAAGCAGTAAGCCTCCCAACTCGCGCGGCTAGAGGCACAGAAAAAGAGGTGAGAAGGCAGAGAGATGGGAGAATGAAGAAGAGAAGATACACAAAGAAATCAAATCAGCACACTCTGGATGGGCGCCCAGACCACCTGTGGCTTCCATCCCAGTAACTGGGAATTAGAAGCAGACCAGCCACAGCGCAGGCACACACCACCAGGCCCTTCGTTCAAGGAAACAGGCTTTCTGACAGCGAAGCTCCTGAGCCAACCAGAAGAAAGTAGCTAAAGCTATGGAAAATTAGACATGGACAGTGAGGGAAGTCACAGGACAAGTTCAAAGCCAGCGAAAAGATGAGCGAACCACGGAGCATCCCGAACAGCTGGCTGGTGATGGCAAAAACAATTGCTTCCTCACCTCATTCTCTCCCGACCAGCTAACTAAGCTGCAGGAAGAGACACTGGTGTGGAATTTTATTTGTAGAGACAGATGAAGGGAAGGGTTGGGGTTGTGACGTGGAATAAAGGAAAAGACAGCTCAAAGGTTTGGGGTGAAATTCTGCTTTAGGAATAATTAATTCATTAAGATTATACTTTTATATAATCTAATTCCTTATATTTATGAAAATCATTGTAAAATAACATTTAGTAAGTACTAGCAGTACCCTGTTGTCTGACTGAAAAGCAGCACAGGCCTAATGATACTGATTTTATTTTACCTTATTTTTTGATACTGATTTTAAATGGATGCTGAATTACAACGTTCTTAGAGCTATGAAAAAAGATATTTTCTCCTGGAATGACTAGCCATAAACAACAGAAAGAAAACTCTTCTTATTACTTATTTTCTAAAATATGTTTCTTGGCCTAGGATTATTATTCTAATACTAAAGCCTGTAAACCCAAACTGAAACACTGAAATCACCCAAACCGTGGCCTAATTTCCTTTTGGTCACTCATTACGTAAGGGCCTTTATTTAAGGCCTAATTCACGGTACCTAGTTAAGATAGTAACATGCCTCTGATTTAAAGCAAATAGATACCCAGAACCAAATCTTTACTAATGTGCAAACCTCATACTTGAATTGCTTAACCCAGACTTCTAAAAAGACAATACAGTCTTTAATTTAAAATGCAACCCAACAGGCTATTTAATATACTGACTCCAGTGTACTGGGGAGATTTTAGGCCTTAAAGAAATCGTTTGATGAGTGTAGCAAAGTACCAGCACATGAGGAAGGACCTCATCTAAACAGAAGCGATCATGATTACACGTTCCATTCCGTAGAACGCAAGCTTCCTTCCCAGCTGATCCTCAGCTGCCATGTTGTGGATGGAATGATTTCACTCAACTGCTCACACACCGTGCTTTAAACATCCAAAAGTGTCAAAGTCAAATTAGAAAAAAAAACAAAAAAGTTTTTAAGCATTCCAAGGATTAAGATTTATGACATAAGCAAGACAGTACTCCGTGTTTGGAGCTGGGGTGCAGGGACTCTGGGCCCAAGGGCAGGGTGCATGGGACCTGAGAGAGATGAAGAAGGTGGGTCGACAGCAAGAGGTGTGGCTGAATTCTACCCAGAAAAGGGCTGGACAGAAAAGCAAAAGCCTCAACTAAGAAAAGATAGCCAAAGGAATTCAGTGACCTGAAGTTTAAAAAAAAAAAAAAATCATTTTGGAATTGTTCTAAACTCACTGGTATGAATAAACAAGAATTCCATAATTTCTTCTGAAAACAAGGATCCAGCTACAGCTTTCTTGTAACTCACCAGAGAGGGCTCTAGAGCTCCAACTTCTATGTGACACATGCATCTACATTTAACTGTCAATCTGGAAGAGCAGTTTTGAGCGGAGGTTAAATTTTTTCCCCCAAGGGACCTTTGGCAACGATTTTGAGGGTCACTCGTTGCACGGCTGGTACCAGCATCTAAAGGGCAGAAGCCACAGATGCTACTGAGTATCTCCCAAGGCAGGAGCATCCTGCACAACAAAGAATTGTCATCCAAATGCCAACAGCGCTGGGTTAACACACACTGACGCCTTCAGCTTCAGTAGAAGCAAAACCTACTTCTAGGGCCTTTTCCTCGACTTTCTCCGAGAGTCCTCTAGTTAAAGGCCCAACCTCTGCCAACAGAGGCCCCTCTCACAATTGCTTCGAACATGGAGGGAGGCTGGCCGGCTCGAACCAAGAGGTACACAGAAATAAACCGAGATGACAGACAGCTCAGAGCGCAGAAACTACTTGAAAAGAACTTTTCAGTCCTCCTTTTGTCCGAATCCTTCATTTTGTCTAAAGAACACGCAATTCACAAGGGGAGCCCCTCATGGCCCCGGATCAAGTCGTGGTCATTGGTATGGACCACACTCTACAAACTCAAAACCTCCTCAGAACACAATATTTCTTATTAAAATACTGAGGTTTTGAAAGTATTGAGTACCAAGATTTATGCTAGAGGCTGTGGAGGGTGAAAAAAGCCACCCATATCTTTAAAATGCAAAGTTATTTCACAGTTTGCTCGCAAAATGACTCAGATCATTATTACTTTTAGTCATGCCAAGTTTGCTTCTTCTAAACCTACTAGTAATGGAGAAGGAAAAAGCCACCATTTTCCTGCAGTCATTAAGCCAATGCAGCGCTCACTGAAAAGAGGTTTGTGCAGTTATTATGATTCTTTTTCATTACAACTGCTATGAAAAACACAAGCATCGCTCAAAGCGCAAATGAAGATTGTAAGGAGCCTTCCATCTACCTCAACACCTATGGGTGGGGGCCAGAAGCAGAACAAAAGGGAAGCCGGAATCCCAATCCCGGGACTCCAGATCTTCGGCGGTCAGTATCTTTGCTCCCAGTCACAGCCCAGTCACAGCCCTAACGATCCCCAGCTGCCCATATTTC
Organism: Hystrix cristata; assembly: GCA_004026905.1. NCBI lineage: Eukaryota > Metazoa > Chordata > Mammalia > Rodentia > Hystricidae > Hystrix > Hystrix cristata. Next base: position 10,754 of record PVJO010005956.1, read on the forward strand.
CCCGGTGCACCCCTCAGCCAAAGCTCTGCGGCCCTCGTCTTTCCTTCCTCTCCCAACAATCGGGAGCGACCCGCACGGTTCGGGGAGAGAACGAGCCCAGAGCAAGCGCCCGCGCACGGAGCCCGGGCCAGGGACCCTCGCACCCCGCCGCGGCAGTCACACGCCCCCCAACCTCGCGGCGCGCCGACCCTGCGGAGACAAAGCCCGGGGCCCGGCGCAGCCCGCTCGGCTGCAGACGCGGACTAACGCAACCCGAGTCGCCTCGGGTGCGAAGGGGGACACGTCGCCGCCCCAGCAGGCCGGCGAAGGCGCAGCCGGCGCGGCGGGAGGGAGGGTTCCCGCGTGGCCGAAGGCCTCCGAGCCGGCCGAGCCAAACTTCAAGGAAGCGGGGTGCGAGCGAGGCGCCCGGCCTCTGGGGTCACGCGGAGCTGCGCGCCCCTGCTGCGGGGACCCGGGGGGCTCAGGGACCCCGGGAGACGCACAGGAGCCTGGAGTGCACCGGGAGGGGACGCGCGGGGACCCCGGGACTGCGGGGGAAGCCGCCCAGCGCCGGCCCGGTCGCGTCCTCCACACGGCCCGCCGGCCCCGCTCACCGAGCAGCAGCAGCTTGACCTCGCGCGCCGCCTTCTCGCCGTCCTCGCGCAGGTTGCGGTCGATCATCTTGCTGCGCTCCACGGCCGCCTTGTCCTCGGCGCTCAGCGTGCAGCCCATGGTGCCGGCTCGGCCCGCCCGGTGCGGCGCCCAGGTCCGGCCAGGCGCGCTCTGCGGAGCGGCGAGCACCCGCGCCCGGCCCCGAGCCGCGGCGCGCAGCACGGCCCACGCCCCGCCCGGCCCGCTCGGCGTCCGCGCGGCCCCGCCCCCGGCACGCCCCGCCCCCATGTCACGCCCCGCCCCGACACGCCCCCGCCCCCCCGCCCGCGCCCCGCCCCGCGTCCCTCCGCCGCCCCCGCCCCGCCCCGCGCCCCGCCCCGCGCCCCGCCGCTGGCGCGCGCACGAGCCCCCCAGAGGGCGCGCCCCTGCGGGTGGGGCCGGGGCGACGGGCGGAGTTGGGAGTCCCGGAAAGCCGTGCGCTGGGCGCACCGAGGGGACCCCGGAGGGGAGGGGACCGCGGGTGGGGAGCGCGAGCCCGGGCCACTCCTTCCCTCTTCCAGCCGGTCACACCTTTGTCTCTCGGTAGGCAGAGCACATTTTGCAGGATTGTTTCATAAGCTTAGAAAATGTGAGACAAAGGATCAGAGAGCATGTTAACAAAACGACAAGAGCGACACAACGCAGCCACACGGACGAGGCTGCGCCACCACCATGGCAGCTCTCCAGGGCGCACCGGCCTGCTCCCGGCCGGTTTGGGGCCGTTCCGGCGCCGGGGCCGCGCCCCTCCGGGGGAGCCTGGCTTCCCGCGCACCGGGAGCGGCAGCCTCCGCCCTCCCTCCCCTCGGGGCCTCTGGCCCGCCCAGCCCGGGACCGGGCGCCTGGAATGGGGGGACCTCCCGGTGGGTAACCCTGCAACTTCCCCGCAGACCGCTGGGTAGATGTTGCGCGATGAGGAGACGCGGCCTTCCTTCGGCAAGGAAAAATTGCTCTTTGGCTGTATTAAGAATTGGGACATTGCTCTTCGGCTTCCGTGTGGCGGTCTTGTTTTCTAAAAATCATTTGGGAAGACTGGGCTTGAGTTCCCTGAGAAGGTGGCACTGAGCCGGTGACACATGTGGAATAGGTTTAGTTTGGGTCCCTGAGAGCGGGCCTGAGGCCACCAGTCCCTCTTTCTGGGAATGTGCCTTTTCTGGTTCTCCTACAGGGTCAAACTGGTGGACTCACTGGACACAATTTCAAGACCTGCCTTAACATCTCTGGTGGCCTTTCACAATACAGGACAAGAGGGTTTGGTGTGGCAATCACCGTGGACCCTCATAACTCCTGACATTCCAGGTGCTCCTCGGGAACTCTGAAGTCCGCGTAGTGTGTATTCTCTGTTCGGGACGCTGTTGTCATCTGCCCTGTAGGCTTCAGCCCGGGTGGATTGCAGCGCCAGCAGAGGGGATCGCCCGTGGCTGATGTGGAGACCACTACAGAACCTATCTGGACAAGCAAAGTTGTGGCAGAATTATACACATGATCCCTCTCATTTGAAAAGCTTGTCAAGTGGGTGGGAGTTAAAAATCGAATGCATGGAAGTGTAAGTTAGCTACACAGGAAGCAAAACTAAAATGATGCAGGGCAATGGAGTGATCGATGTGGGGAGGATATCCCTTTAGAGAAAGAAAGGTCGGGAAAAACACTTTGAAGGAAGTAGCAGCTGAGCGTTGGTGGGGAGTTTTGAAGACTGTATTCGTCAGCATGCCCTGCCTTAAGGAAACACCACTGTTGGACGGCTTCGGCAACTGGAATGTGTTTTGCACATTTCTGGAGGCCAAGAGGTCTAATATGAAAGTGGAAGCTGCTCAACTTCTCTAGTGAGACTCTCTTCCTGACTCCCAGAAGTCCACCTTCTTGCCGTGTCCTCACATAGAATAGAGAGGGCGGTGGGGAGAGAGGGAAGATGGTCGTGTGTGCTCTGCCCTCTCTTCTCCTGAGGCCACTAGTCTCATCGTGGGCTTTCAGGACCGGTCTAAACCTAATCACCACCCAGAGCCTCCACTCCAGGTATCATCAGCTGCGGGCAGGACTTCAACATAAGGGTTTGGACAGATGTACGTATTCAGTCTAGAATAGATATAACCTGCTGTAGGGGTAATAGGCAAAGTGCACGTAGATGATCGCAATTATTTTATCACTGACACGTAGTCTGGCTGTGGCAAAGGCAAAGCATTTGGAGCACAGTTGTAGTAGAGCTTTAAATATGAAGGGGAAGAGCTGGACTTCATGCAGTGAGTACTAAGTGTCCCTTAATTCTCCTGAGTTGAGTAATAAATTTTTTTTAAGATATCTCTTAACCGTCATGTGTAAAATAAATGTGTTACCAACAAGTAGATGGTGTTAGGAACCCACGTATGAGGTGGTAAGAGTCACTCAGACTAATAACTTACATAATTATGATGTTGCAAAATATGATTCAACAACCGTGTCAAGGAGATGGAGCAGATATTATTAACTCATCTGTTTTATAGAGTGAAAGAGTGAAATTAAATGACAGGCTAAACACTCTACTTCAGAGAACCGTTCTTCCTCTGAACATCATGTGTTTGTTTTAACCATTGTATTGAGATTTAAATCACAGATCATCGAATTTGTGCATAGAAAGCGAGCAGTTGGATGGCTTGGACTATATTCACAGGGTTGTGGAACCATGGCTGCAGCCCACTGTGAAATGTTTTCATCTCCCCAAAGAAAAACGCCACATCCCTTAGCCATCCTCTCTAATCCCTCCATTCCCCAGTCCCGGCCAGCCACTGCTTGACATTCTATTTAAAAGGAATGTGCCACCTATAGTCTTTTGTAACTGACTTCTTTCATTTAATATGAGATTTCCAAGATGTACCCATGTTGTAGCATGTCTCTCCATTTCTTTTTATTGCTCAATAATTCTGAGCGTCATATGTTCAGTGAGTTGGTGACATATGTTAAGAGACAAATTGGAATACGTTCAGCAGAGAGTGTCGGGTTTTAAAGGAACACTAGATTGTATCACAAAGAACAACTGCAGAAACTGGGAATATTGCATGTAGGACTAAGAACATAGAGGTGGCCTGACAGTTACTTCCAAATGACTGAAGAGATGTTATAAATCAGTGTCAATAGACATTTTCTGTCTGACTTGAAGGCAGTATGTTTAGAAGTACGAGGAGGAAAAACTACAGCAAACAAACCTTCACTTCGGTGTGAGGAAAAATGGTGTAATTCCCAAACAAGGAAACGGGCAACCCCACATTCTCTGCGGATGTGAACATGGAGAGCAGAGGAGCTCGTGTCAGGCAGAGTTTCCCGCTGGTGAACTTCCAGGATCGCTTCTAACCCGGAGGTCCTGAATCACTCAGAAGGCAAGTGGTATTGGTGTCAGAACTGAGAGCGTAGTACTCCGAAATGGCTCCTGACCTCCAATGCTTTTTCGACTCAGATTAGCAAGCCAAGCAGAAAAGAAGAATTTGTCTGAGATCTGTTGGCTGGATGTTCTGATAGATTAGTGTGAGGATGAGAAGGAACGTAGACGGTGGAAGCAGACAGGGTCACAATAACTTGGGCCATGTGCGTGGAGAAGGAAAGGCCGAAGGAGGGAGAAAGAGTCAGAAGGGCAACGCACGTCTCTAGCCGGCCAGGTTGTTCACTGTGTGCTGTCATTGTGCCCCTCTGAAGGGTTCAGTCTGGGGACAAGGTAGGAATATATGTGAGGATAAAGGGGGTAGTGTGCCATCCAAACTCTCCTGTAATTAGAGATACAAAGGCCCCGAGACCAAATCATTTTCATTAGAGATGTGCTGAGATGCGAGACAGAGATTGGAAACAAAGGCTGTTGAACACTGAGGGATTTGGGGTGTATGGGTCACAGCATTGTGGCATCAATGTCCTGTGAAGGCCACTGCTCCGCTTGGACCACCCCTCCCTGCAGGTGCCCAAGCACTGCAGGGTTGAAGCTTCCAGAAAAGCACCATGCGTGGGGGCCTTTGTTTGTCCTGGTGGGCGCCACACTGTGGCAACATTCAGCCTCCCTCAAGTAGCCTCAGAAACCACGAGCAAGAATGTCAAACACGGAGAAAATTGGGAAGTGATGCCAACTGACAGAGGAGATTTTAAGTACATATGAATTTAATAACACTTGGGGGACTCTCAGAAATATTTGGGCATAATTTCGGGGAGATTTAATTTCCTGATGAAGCAGGAAGACTTGAAGTCATCATTGATGAGTCAAGGTGCAGTGAACACTATGATAGCACATGAGTGAAAAATATGTGATTGTAAAGACACCAGGAGAAAACGTCTAGGGACAAAATACAGGAAAAGAGCTGACAGTACTGATGGCGGAAGGTGGTCTAGGCTGGTAATCAGGTCATCCTGGAACAAGTCAGAGTTGCATTTTCCGCTACATATCTGTCTTTGAAATTCCTTTACCCTCTGGTTACAGTATCTCTAACTATAAACATGACAATGTTGAATTAGATCATCTAGAGGCCCCAGGAATTCCCAATTGCTCAGTCCATCCTTTGAACGAAACAAGAGGGTTGAGAAATGTAACAAAACATTTGATATACAATGATGAACAAAAAGCCTTACCACAGCAGTCCTCAAACTTCTGGGCACCAGGAGCCTGTTATGTGGAAGACAATTTTTCTATGGCTCAGAGAAGGAAGGGATAGTTTGGGGTGGATCAAAGGAGCCCATAACCTAGATCTCTGGGATGTGTACTTCTTAGCGAAGTTCTCGCTCCTCTGAGAACCTAACGCTCCTGGGGTGAGAGGAACTGCAGTAAGTACAGGTAGCATTTCGGTTGCCACCCACTGCCTGCCTCCCGCTCTACAGTCCTGGTCCTAACTGGGACTCTGGCCTGCACATCGGAGCAAAGAGCAAAGACACACTGAGCCACCGAAGTTGAACGCAGACTTGGAGTCTAACCAGACAGTGTGGTAGACACATGGGCGGGCAGATGGAGTGCTGGCTTCTGTCACTGATTCATTTCTTCTCCAGCATTAGGCAGGAGTGGGAAAGGGTTTTTATTGTACAAAGAAAGAACGTGGCTACCCGGGCTTCTGGCCCCACTTCTGTTCTCTTCACCTCACTCCTAGAAGCTCTGCACCACTCTCTCATCAACCCCATGGAGACTTCTGTCCATTGGCCACCTGCCGTTTCCCTGTCCTCCGTTCCTTCCGCTGCACTCATTTGTCTCCTTCTCACTTCTGTTCACCTCCATCAGGACACTCCTCCCCGGCACGAACCCCCAAGACACCCCACTGTTTCTTCCCCAGCACTGTGAGCCTGCTCTCCCATCCATATCTGTAGCTGTCCAGCCCGGCTCACCTGGAGGAAGGCACAGTGATCAACAATCACCTGACCGTAAGTTCAGGTAAAAAACTTGATATCATCCTTAATTTTTTTCTTTTACCCCTTAAAACTTATGTATTTAATCTGTATACCTCCAAGTATACAGTATATATCCAAGTATATATCCTAGGATACCCAAGAGAGCTGTGGAATATTATACTAGCCTGCTGTCTGGTCCTTCTGTTTCTCCCCTTGTGCCTTACCATTTTCTACCCAGAAACGAGCCAGACTCTTAAAGTGTAGGAGTTGTCCTTCGCTTTCCATCTTAGAGGCAAATCTCATCTGAGGTTCTTCTGGCATCACACAGGGCTCACCTACTCCACCGTTAGCCCTCTCGCCTGTATCATTCTCTACCACCCTCCCCGTTGCCCTGCACAGACAGCCTCGCTGACCTGTAAGCTGATCTTTGACCTTGCCAAACACACTCTGTGGTGGGGTCTCTGTGCTTATGTCCCACCTGCTAGCACACTCTTCAGGAGCTTGACTCACACCCTCTTTTCATTCAAATCTCTGTTCAAATGCCACTGTAGCAGAGAAGTATAGTCTCTATTCACCCACCCATCAATCTTTATTCCTTGGCTATGCACTATAATTTCTTTCTAACTCTTCTTATATAGTATGCAGAGACCACCAAAAATGTATAAACACTTCAGGAAAAGAAAAAAGAGTATGATATTTTTTTCAACAAATGGTGTTACCCTCATATGAGGGACCCTAGAGGGTGTCGTACGTCACAGAAAACCCACTACATCACCGGCCCTTCGAGACGAAATCGAAAATGCGTGTGCAGCAACCTCAGTGACCAAAGTTACTCAAGCAGCAGTTCACCGTACCAATAAATGTCTGGAAGTTAATGGCCACCACTTTGAGCACTTCTTATAATTGTAGAGGCCAAAGGTAACTTACATTAATCTCATGATGTCTCAATAAATTTAGTATTAAAATATGTATATAGATTTTTCTTTTCCTGAAGTGTATATACATTTTTGGTGGACTCTGAATGTATTTTTGGCTGTTGATTACTTGTCTTCTTCTACTTGAATATAAATTCAAAATAGCAGAGACTTTGCCTCTTTTGTTCACTGTTTTGTGTCCAGTAACTAGAACAGTAGAATCTATAGCAAATGAATAAAGAGCAGGGGCTGGATTTAGAGCACAAATGTAGCCTTCTAAATCCATGAGCATTGAAGACTTATCATGGGCCAGAATCTCCAACCACCTTATTCTCAGTGCTAAGAAAACTTAGCACTGAGAATAAGGTACTGAATAGAGACCATAAAGTTAAGTGAAATAAATTAGACACACAAGTTTAAGTATTACCTGCTTTCTCTTCTATGAGAAACCCAAGTTATAAATAAAGAACAGAGTAAAAGATAGATAATAGGAAGTAGGAGGGTAGATATTTCCATGGGAAGAGGATCAAGAGATGGAGGGAAGATGAAAGGGATAAGAAAAGGAATTAAGAGGTGTTATGTACATGTACCAACTCTACAGAAGGAAAGAAAATGCGTGCTGATAAAAAAAGACAGATTCCATTGAAGTGGAATTGGCAGCCGTGATAGGAGGGAGACATTAAATAAATCTGTAAGAAGATCAATTAAACGGGATAAAATAAGAAGAGTTCTAAGTGCAATAAAGATACCAAAACAGAGTGATTCAAGAGAGAGCACCCGCTCAGGTGGTTGGAGAAGTAGATGCCAAGATTCACTTAGGTGAAGTCTAAACTCACTTGGAGATGGGCCTGGGAAGCACAAAGGAGGAAGTGAGTGGGAGCCAATGGGGACAGGCTTCAAATGGACGAGCTCTGTGGCTCAGCACGGGAGAAACAAAGAGGAGACGCAGCATAGGAAGAGCCCCGGACCATGAGCCCGTCCTAGCCAGGCCTATGTGGACCTCTGTGCACACCACCCTGAGTGAGAGTTGCTCCTCAGAGGAGTCCTGCGTGGGCTGGAAATGGAGAAAGTGGCCTGGTCTGGGCCCCACCTGCTCATTCTTGGGCTAAGGCACCCGAGGAGTGAACACTACCATGGACCCGAAGGCAGTACTGTGACTGTCAACCGAGGACAGTTCTTTAAATGGTGACCAGAAGAACAATGCACTCCGGTGGCCAGAGGAAGGATTACTGTGAGGGGAGAATTGGGCACTTTCCACCAGGACCTGGATGATCAGAAGAAACCAGATTAGGGAGACAAAGGGTCCAGTCTTTTTCATGGGCAGAATGAGTGCAAAGTCCCTAGGGCCGAAACAAGGTCGGCCGCCAGGAAACCAAACTTTAATTTGCCTAAGTACATTTATGAAGTGCCAGAGGAGGAGATAGGAGAGGCTACAGGGTAGGCGGGGCCAAATTCTGTAGATCTCGGCTGCCATGTTAGGGTTTGGAGGTATCCTTCACGTGTTCTCAGTTGACACAAGGTTCCAGTTTCCTCTTCAAAGCTGGCGAACCCGGAAGTGTCGCCATGATTAAATAACCCCATACATAACACAGTTCCTACACATCATGGGCTCCTGATTATAGTACTGCTCTCTTTCTGCTTCCAAAGATAAAAGACCAAGAGCAAATAGGAGAGAGAAAGAGGTGAATGCGGTGGGGACACATGGGGATTTGGGGGCCAAGATGAGGGGTGTGGATAAAATCCAAAGGGGAGAAATTACTTTCTTCTCAAATTCATGATACAACTTCCACTTGTCAACTGATGGGTGATGATAACATTTTATGTATATTTTTGTTTCCCATCTGTCTTGTCTTTTCATGATTCTCATACTTCCTACTTTTTTTTTTAAATAAGTCTAGGAATAAGAGCACATTTCTCCTCCTCCCAGTGTTTTTTTGACAATGCCCAAATTTCTGACATCCTACTTTAATAAAAGATCAAGAACACTAGGCTAAGCTTAAAGCCTTTTTCCCAGTGTTTCTCAAAGAAAGAGCTACCTGGCTGTATTGAAGCCTGTGTGTTTATTTACTACGTTGGGTTAGAAAATAGCTGTGTTGACACCCCCCCTCTGCTTGGGCTCCTGCTGGCTCAGCTGTTTCCCTTTCATGGGCGCTCTCCGTGTGAGCTATGAAGCTGCCATGTGTCTCTTATTCAGCTCAGCGGGAAGCGCCACAGAAGGGCTGCTGGAGGACTAGGAGTAGGAGCCAGGCCAGAGGAATTCAGGAAAGCAGTGAGAGGTTTTCTGTCCTAATTGCTGTGAGTGGCAAGACGATTCCAAATAACAGCACTAAGGAGCTGAGCCAGTATGTGCTGAATAGCAGCACCTCGTTAGGCTACATATGGCTGCACCAGCAGTACAAAGGGATGAAATGTGTTACGTTAAGTTTTTCTGAAATACGCTCGTTGTAAAAGCCCAAAGTGATTGTGTGTGGGGGGCAATCACATAGGAGATTTAAGATATGAAATTATTCATGTTTTCCATAAACTCAGCCTCAAAATTCTGCACAATGGAGAGCCCTGAGCCGAACACTGGAGATCTGATTTTAAATCTCCAGCAAGAGAAGTGATGGGAGCAAAATAGATGTATTCACATAAGACCCTGTCACCTCTCCCAGCCTGGCTCATCCTTGTCACCCCAGCACCCAGGAAGTGCACTCAACAACGCAGGAGGCCAAGGCCACATGGGTCCCATTACGCTGACTTTCTCTTAAGGCAGCCTCAACTCACAGGCCCACACGTTTGAGACTCAGATTCACCAGCAGGAGGTGCTTGGCCCTTAAGCCTGGCTCCTCAGTTCCCCCTCATCCTTTTACCCAGCCTGCCTCCAGATACCCGGGCCTGCATAGCTATGGACAAAGTGGGCTTGCTTGTTTGCTTTTTTGTTTTTGTGGTACTGGGATTGAAACTAAGGCTTTTGAATTGAGTTGCATCCTCATCCCCAGTACCCCTTCCCTTTTATTTTAATTTGAGACAGGTTCTCACTAAATCATTCAGTTCTTCAGGCTAGGCCTGAACTTGTGATCTTCCTGCCTCAGCCTCCCCAAGTGCCGGGATCACAGCTGTGTGCCACCATGCCCAGCTCAGAGTGGTACTTTGATCTATAAAATGCTCCAGTCCCTTTAGGAAACAGCTCGCTGGGAACTCTCAGAGGATGAAGATAGGTTGGGCTGGCCCAGTACTGCCTTTGCAAGCATCTCTTGATCCTAGAAAGGAGAAGTCCAAATGACTGTCAGTGCTTTACCTTCACCTCTAACAATTCCTTTTTTTTTGGTACCGGGAATCGAACTCAGCGCCTCATGCTTGCGAGGCAAACACTCTAACCACTGAGCTAAATCCCCAGCCCTCCTCTAACAATTCTTTTTTTTTTTTTTTGTGGTGCTGGGGATTGAACTCAGGGCCTTGTGCTTGCAAGGCAAGCACTCTAATCACTGAGCTAAATCCCCAGGCCTCTAACAATTCTTAAAGCAGATGGGGACAGCTCTGCACAAGACTGAGCCACCAATCTCTGCTTTTGCAACAATGACAACAAAACTTTACTTTGAGAAAGTAGCTAAAAATTATAAAATAGGGTCAGATTATTGAACAAGGAAAGGTAAAGCAAAGCATAGATCTTTCTTAAAGTTCAGCTTCTCTGAGATGATTACTGAGGCTGCTTTTTGACATAAGGCTGAGGCGGGAGATGTTGGCAGTGAGGGACACAGTGAGCAAGAAACTATAGCAAGGAAAGTGCAGTGATTTTGGTCTGTTTAGCATTTGTTTTGTCACTGGTTTTATTTTCCTTTGTTTGTACACAAATAGGAGTATGATGTGATTAGGGCTTTTTAATTGGAATATAATTAACGTGTAAAACTCACCATTTTTACATGAAGAATTCAGAAATTTTTACTTTATTTGTGTTATGCAACGATTACCACCAATTCCAGGGCATTTTTATCATCCCAAAAAGAAACTCTGTACCTTAGTAGTTACACTCAATTTTCTACTGACCCTAACTCCTGGCAACCACTAGTTTTCTGTCTTATGCGTTTCTCTGTTCTGGACTCTCTAAAAATGGATCACACAATATGTGGGCTTTTGTGTCTTCTTTTATAATATTTTCAAGTTCTATCTGTGTTGTAACATGTATGGACAATTATTCCCTTTTTCCCTGAATAATATTATTCTATTATGGATGTGGTACATTTTGTTTATGCAGTCTTCAGTTAATGGAAATATGGATTGTTTGCACTTTCTGACTGTAAGTGGTGCTAACATGAACATTTATGTGCAGGAATTGATTTGACACTTGTTTTTATTTCCCTTCCGCATATCCCCAGGAGTGGAATTGTTGAGCCACGTGGAAACTCTACATTGAACTTTTTTGGAAACTGCCAAACTCTGATCCAAAGTGGCTACACCATTCTACTTCTGCTATCAGGGTGTGAACAGTTGATGTGGTGATTTTCCAATCCTTAATTAGTCACCCTTGTTGTTAAAACCATCATCAAATTTTGTGTTTCACTTCCATTTCAAACACTATGAGGGGAAGGAACACTGTGGATTGCACCATCTTCCACTGCTGTTTGGCCTTTTCTTCTTTCACAGTTTTGAGATTCCCTTTGTCAAGTCATTCTTATACATAAGCAAAGGAGCGTTACCTTTCCTATGCCTGGTTACAGGGCAAGAATTAAACAAAGATTTATTAAATGAATGGAAGAATGAGTAAAATGTACTCTTAGTGGCTTCAGTAGAAGCACCAAAGCATTTCATTTAACGGCATATCTTTTTGATTCTTGCCACCTAAGCAGCTAGCCACCTAATATTTGAAGGAACGAAGTTCCGTGCAGTCACGAGTCCAGGAGGGTAGAGCTGTACAGGCTTTATTTCTGATGTGAGACTAATTCCCTGTAAGATATTAGGTGAAAAAAAAAAAAAAGATATTAGGTGAATGCTTATCTCCAGTTTTTCCGTCTGTCAAGTTCTGGTGATGTCTATTGTAATTCCTTGCCACATTTTGGGCGGATCATAGGACATTATGCAATTACTGCTTAGGGTCAGCTGCTTTCTCCTGGCCCTAGCGCTGCGGGCGATGTCCCCTGTCTCAGCAGTGCTGTGATGCACATTCCCCACTGTCGCACACTGATTTGGTTCAGGTGTACTGAATTTACACACATACACAACTTTCCTCACTCTGATAATGTCCACACAGAAGCAACTAAAACTCAAGAGAGGGTTTTTCTCATCTTAAAAGTATTTATTTGTTTGTTTGCTTGTTTGGGGGAAGGTGCTGGGAGAGTGATACTGTACCATTGAACAGATTTTTACAAATTCTTTATTCTAAGCAACTTTGATACACAGCCCTTCTTAGATTGTTTTGTTTTGTCTTAGTTTTGTTTTGCCTTTCAGTGTGTTCTTTCCTCTTTTCCCTCCTGGCCCCAGTCCTCTTAGGAGCCAAATCCACTGCATTCAGTGTTCTGAAGCACAACACCCTAAGCACTCTTTTGTTCTTGGAACTCAGCTGATACTGATGCCCTTGAGATCATACTTCTCTTTCAAATGGATTGCCCAAGTGTCTTTTTTCTCTCTGGACAAAAACAGTTCCACCCCTCAGAGAAATTCTGTTTTTGTCTTTTAAGATAACACACCTTCTTTCTAAGTCACTCACATTTGAAAGTAATTTGGAAAGTTATAGAGTATAGTGGGTGCCTAAGGGCCTGAATATTCAACAACCCCTTTTGAGGGAAAGAGGGAGGAAGGTTTCTCTTTGCAATAGTTAGAGAATAGCAGTATTCATCTAGCAGCGGTCCAATGCCTTGTGAATTTGCAGCTGAAATGAAAAAAATCCCATTGTCTTCGCGTGGCTGGATCTGCGAAGTGTGTGCAGCGGATCTGCGGGCAGCCACAGTTTCATTCAAGATTAAGCTGAAGAAATCTATCTTCAGATATTTTTAAAAATGCTTCAGATTAACAGAGAACAAATAAAAGAAAGAAGTAATCGGTTCCAATTCTTTCCTGAGACCTTGATGCACTGCTGGTTTCAGATACAAGGAAATGCTCTGTGTCCTTATAACATAATTCTCTTTCCACCTTTTGTTTCCCTTACACTAGTTGGAGGTGATTTCTGTTGTCTGCAATCATAATCTTTCTATCATAAGAAATAGTTCCGAAGTGAGGGCTTGTGGTTGTTAATACCATTAAAATTGTTCTTTGCTTCCAGGAATGGTTTATCTTTATTTTCCTTCAAAATGTATTTCTATGTTTTGCCTCATTTGATTCTCATGATATCCTCTGAAGTGGACAGCCCGGGACTTTCTGCCCCCATATTACAGATGAGGACATCGACTTTCAGGGAATTAGTTGACGTGTACTTGCTTATGTAATCAGTACTGGCAGAGACAGAGAAATAGGACAGAGAAGAGCCTTCTAACTGAAGTTCCACCTGAGTTATGTAAAAGGTGTAAGTGCTGGAAATTGAACATGATTCAGATCACATTGATCATCCATTTAAGTTGAGTAAGACTGTAGAAAAATTCCAGTGAAAGATTTAAGAGGCATGGCGGCGCCAAAATAAACAAATGAAAAAGACTGAATTATTCTGCTCTTAGCCAAGTAGGTCATACAATTTCCAAGGTAAGGAGCTGAAAGGAAAGGCAGGGATTCAGTGTGGTATGACAACCATGATTTGGATCATAAGTACTGTTTTGCCTGCCGTATAACCTTGGTGTGTGCCCCAAGCCCTTGACAACAAACACAGACTATAAAACAGTCACTTCGCTGTGATGTGCTGGCCGGTTGTCTGGGTTTCCCCTCGCTGTGTCTCAGCTGAAATTGTACATGTAGATGGATTGTGAGAAAGGCCAGGTGCTTTCCAGTGGGCTGCACCACCTCGGCCTAACTGAGGCTGCAAATCTCTTTGCTGTGAATGGGGTGGGGTGCAGGAACCTCTGCCCAGGATGGGCTTCTGTCAGTAATGCGTCCCCAGTCCTGGGCTTGCCTCTCTCACCAGTCTCGCTGTCTCATCTCGGCAGTAGGTAGTGAGAACACTACTATCGTTCTCACATAGTAGAGTTTAGTTTTTCTGAAACAATCAGTTTCATAGTCTGAAATACTTTTTCTAGCAAAATAAATATGGTGGTTTTTTTTTTATTTCAACACAATACCATAATTACTTTTTTTTTTCTTGTCTGTAATTGTCCTTAGATGAAGCTTTAACTTTTACTTTGGAGGAACCTAATAGTGGCCTGAGATACTGAAAAATCAATGTCTGAAATATGTATTGACTATATAATACTGAAATACTGAGCACATGGTATACACAAAACACTTGGAAAATTAAGGCAGACAAGGCCGTTTCACCAGATGAAAAAACAAAAGGAACAACTTAGTGGAGAGAATCATGTTTTGAACATCTCAGCCCAGTTACGGATCTAAGTGAAGATCTCAGGTAGGTGAACCCACGAGTCTAGAATTCCGACTGAGGAGTAACATCTGAATTTAGAAAGAGAATCAGGTCGCGGAAGCTCAGGAATTCTACCCAGAACTGTAGAAAAGAAAGAGAGAACCTGGAGAGAAGATGTGGATGTAAACAAAAGTGGAGGATGAAACGTGCATCAGAAAAATCAGGAGGATGCAAATCAGAGGTGAGTGGAGGAGGCCCTGAGCTAGCAGGAGAGGCGGACAGAGCCCGGACGAGGGTCTCCTGCGGCGGTGCCGAAGTGCGCAGTACTGTGCGGAGCTGAGCGGGTGGAAGGTGGACGAATTCCTCTTGGAAGCGGCAGCTCTGACCTTGGTGACCTTGAAAAGAAAGGAGAATAGAGTCAAGTGTGTCTGGATGCATCGGAGAAATGGTGTCAAAGAGTAAGCAAGGCAACTAAAGAGACTTTTTTTTGCTGGGAAGAGGAGTAAAAATAAGACGACTGAAGGAAATAAGGAACAAGGAGGTATTTTTTGAATGAAAACAGCAGCGAATAGCCGTGTGCTGACAAGGGTCGGTTTGGTAGGAGGATGGTTTCCTTCGTGCCTGAGGGGGCGAAGATGGACAAGCACCCCTGCGGTGACTCTGCCCTGCACCCTGAGGTGGGTGAGTGTCAGCCGAGATTCAAGGCCGGACTTAGGGGCTGCTCTTGGCAGGAGCCGGGAGACCCAGGAAACAGCTTCCTGGCTGGGGTGGGGAAGGTGGGAGTCTCACCAGGAAGCAAGCAGGAACGCTTGACCGAACTAGTGAATGAGCTGCTTTTCAAAGCACGAGAAATGAGTGCATCTACCTAGTAGCATGGCAGACACTTGCAAAGGTTCAGAAAACAAAGTGTTGTATTAATTTTAGAATCAGGTTTCTAACAGTTGTTAAAATCGTATTGATTCTGTTTCCATTTAGCTCATTTATTTCCTGCTCTGTGTTTAATTCTCTAGGAGCCCTTGATATCTGCACTTAGTAAACTTACCCAGACTCAGGCTCTAACTGTCTTTAGTAAAGCGAAGTACTTAGAGTCCTCAGCTGCAATAAGTCCCACAACTACCAACTCCTTCCGGTACATCCGGATCTCCTACAGATTCTATATCATGTTTTGCACAAGGATTTTTCCCAAATGTGCACATATGTACACACGCAAACTTTTACTTTTCAGATATTCAAATAAATGAATCAGGTAAGCCACCCTGTGCAATGATTTAAAAGCATGAAAGATAGATGAGGGAAAGTCTGAGTTTTTAATAACCGTGTAAGTTTTTGCAAGTGAAGAGCCGAATTAGTACTCAGGCAAATCAAGTGTCCTACTAAGGAAGTCAGATAACTAATTTAAAATGGTGTATCTTTAACCCTTCAGGATGCCAAATTTCCCCAGTTTTATATACTGCATACCCACATTTTCAGCAAGGTGTTGTGTGGGCTGAGGGCTCAGGGTTTAGGGTATGCATGTGTTTGTAAACCACAAAACAGTATTTTTATAAGGAACAAAATCAATCAATATAGAATGCAAATATATTAATTATTAACTTCTTCAGTGCACTAAATTCTGATGGATTCATTGTTCATTGAATTATACATTATGTTTACTTGGTAAATGGAATTAGAAGTTACCTTTCTGTATTATCTTCCTGGACTCTTCATTGATTTGCTTAGTATCTCTGAAAATTAGTAATGAGTAATTAGTGTTTTTCTTTCTTGTTTACAAACCTTTTACTAGTCTATCATAGCAAGACAAATACAGAAAATCTTACATTTTTTGTAGTAGCTTTTAACAACACCTAACAGAACTACGTTTTGAAGTTTCGCGTACAACTCAAATGAGAGAAAAGCTGTCAGTACCCTGGGGAGGGAGGGGATGTCCATTTGACTTACGCCAACAGCCAGGACTTGTCTGGGCTTTAGACCCCTGTAGCAGTGTCTCCAGGATCCCCGCCTGAAAATGGGTTTCCTGATGAACGGCACCACTTTCTGTTCATGAAGGTGAACGTTACTAACCAATTAGTTCCATTAACCAAGTAGTTTCACTAAAAAAAATGAAGTATGGAAATAGCTATTTCATACTCTATTGCTATTAAGTCTTCTTTTACATTCCCCCAATAAACTTTATTAGACATAAATCAGAGCTCTTGAACAAATAAGTGTCATAAATAAAATGTGTACAAATAAATACAGACTACTTATATATATTTGCTTAAATTGACAGCAATCAGTTGCAAAAATACAGTGAAAGTCTACTACTTTTGTCTTTGAAAATTACCTAGTTTAGACTATTATATTTTCAGGCAGCAACCACTAAAATATAGATTTGACCAGCTATTGTAAACTTTAATATGGAGTACTTTACAGAGTGAGATTACCAAATTAAGCGGAAATATTTTTTGGTGTTTCTTTTCCAAAATATTTTAGTGTAATACTCAAATATAAGTTAATCTATACAAAATACAAAACAGCACATACACATGTTCAATTAACAGAAATTTTAACACCGGTTTATACTGATTATATTAACATTAAAATATACACTGAATAATTATTTTTGGAAGCTATTCATTTTTAAGTGTTTGTTAACTTTCTATATTAATGCCACTGATAGTTTTCTTATAAACATACTTTATTAGTATGGTCTTGTTCTCATAACTATCATCGTTATATTGTATGCTTAATAAAATTAAACTTGTTTGGTCATTTAGAGAATTCGTGTCTGTCGGCCTTTTCTCCCCACTCACCTACCAGGGAGGGAAGGGGCACTCCACAGCTGAGTGAGACTCGGTGCTGCTAGATGGTGCCTTCGCCTCCCCAGTAGCTGGGAACACAGGCTAGTACTACTGCATCTGGCAGTAAGAAGTAATATTCTCAATCAAATATTCTCTTTATAGATGCTGAGGTGCCTGGTGAGATCTGAGCAAATTTTGATAAATGAAAGATATTGTCAATTCTCCTCCATCTTCTTCCTTTGCATTCAAATATGCAAACATTTTAATCTCGCATTTCGACATGCTTTATCTTTTTGTCTCTATTCAGAAAACCTTCCTTTGATGTATGCTTTACAAGAAGAAAACTTGTCAAATGTTGTCTTTGTATTCTGAATATTTTACTGAATTTAAACTTGTAAGTCTTTTCTTCAGTTTTATAGATATCATAAGCATCCATCTAAAAAATGACCTACATCAAAAGGTTCATCCCACAAATTTAAATATCCCCAAATGCAATTGTTAGATTTGAAAATTAAATTGTGTACATTGTTTGAGCTCTGACACATGAATTTATTCAGTCTCTCCATTGCTATTATAGAGGTATATTTTAATGCCTTCTTGCTTTAAGTATTTTTTTTAATAAATTACTTTTCTGAAAGCTTGGAAAGGTATAGTTTTTATTACATTATTTGCAGGCCATTTTGATTAAATATTTCTAAATTTAATGAACAAAATGAGGCAGAATTCAGAGGCTCGTTTTTAAGTTCAATCCTACTGCAGGCCTTCAGGGTGTTTTACAAACGAATTCTTCTGAGCTCAATGTGAAAAATCCTCTGAATGTTGGACAGCAAATTGACAAAGCATTTATTGCTCAGCTGAAGGGTGTTTTAATTCATCTAATATGACCTTTATGGAAAAATGTGGAGTTTTTATATTCTTCGAACATATAAACTGTGTACATTTTGACACCTACGTCCTCTACCTGATGATAAGTGCTGTGCTTTGGGGTGTGCCTAGTTATGTGTGTAACATAGTTCCAAGGCCGTGTCTGGTTTTGAGCTCGTTGCTTCTGAAAGGTTTTGCAGAGTGAACACCAGGCCCAAATCACTGAGTCCTTCTTTATATCCACACTGCTATCCTGAGAAGAGCGCACGTTCTCACCCTTGGCTTGTTTTGGCCCGGGTGTGTGGGCAGATTTGATAATGTGCTGGTGTGCAGCCATCTCTGAGAGGCCCTCAGGAATTCTGCTGGTGCTTCCGGGCCTTGCCATCAGGATGAGAACAAGTCCTGGTCCACACATCCGGTCCCACCGGAAGGATGAGAAACTTAGGAAATAGGGTTCTGGGCAAAGGGAGCTGAGATCCTGAACCTCCACAGATGGAAACAGAGCTGCCCCTGTATTTAAGGTCAGTCAGCTGTCCCTGCCAGTCAAGTCCTGCTTCTGTGCTGCTCTGAACTGCCACCCTGTACCCCTGATTACTACATTCGCCTCTGAGTTGTTATCACTGTTGATGGCTAATTATACAGTCCCAGAATCAGTGTGGCCTTACATGAGTGAATTTGGGATGGATTTATTATGAAGCGTCAGTGTGGCGATGCACAGTTGACACAATGGTTTCTTCACTCACCAACATTATATTTTGCCACAATACCTCACTAAAATTTTTATCTATGTTACCACTGCAATAAATTAGATTTTTTAAATAAATAATTAGATATTAAATGCTCAACTTTCAAAACAGATCTTTGACACTGACATGTTGTAAATGACACACGTTTCACTTTCTCTGAAATTTTCACTCTGATGTCCCTTGGATTCCATAAATTGGGTACAAAAATATGTAAAGTATTATTGGGATCACCATCTGTGATTTCTTAGTGGCAGTGCTTAATGATATCTATATGAAACTGGTTCTAGAGCTATTTCCTTCACGTTTCATATGTCTGGAAAAACTGGAATTCAAAATAAAATAAATTGTTTAGAAGAACACTTATCTAAATGAAAATTCTTGTTTTTGAGAATGGAATTAGTAGCTGCATGTGTTAAATTGTCTTTGGAAACACTCTTTGTGTAATAACTATTCACTTTTGAGGTAGATATTGATGTATTCTTAAAGATTTGCTTTTCTGGTCTTCTAGTGACTATTAATTTTACTCTGGTAAAGCATAAGCATCGATAATCTCTTTTGGGGGTGAGAGAGCATATTAATTATCTATTTGTTTGAGAAGTTGATATTCAGCACTGAATTTTTCATTAAATTGCTTTTCATTTTATGAGTTCACTGCTGCCAAAAGAGTGTGATGCAGAATAAAATTTTAACAAACAATAAAATAAACATTTGTAAATTTATCATATTCAATAAATGACAAATCTGCAGCAAGCAATTTTAGCTCTTTGGGGAAGATACCTACAAGAGGAATAGCAGGGTCAAATGGAATTTATACTTTTAGTTTTTTGAGGAATCTTCATACTGATTTCTATAATGGTACATCAGTTTACATTCTCACCAACAATGTAGATGGAAAAACTAAACTGACCTAAACTAAAATAATAAAGAACTCTTTTATAAAAAGCTACATATCAGTTTTTGGGTGCTGGATGGCATTAGCCGTTTTAATTGTCTATCTAATGTCTTCTGTTCACATAACTTTTTGATGTAATGTTAGTTCTGATACATGTTTTCTCCAGGAAGAGAATGTGCTGATCACAGATATGGATATATTTTTTCTTAGTAGTGTAACTCTTATTTTAAACTAATGAATGGGCTTTCTGGTTTTATAGCAGCCAGATAAAAACATCTTGAATGTATCTTGCTTTTGGATATTGCCTCATATCTTTTTGGTTGCGGTCTATGCCAGAAAGAATAGTCTTTGTTTCCTGACTCATAAGTCCATTTCAGAAACACTTACGGAGGATGTGACACAGGAGGTTAGGGCAATCGTCAGCACATGCATTGAGATGCATTGAGTGGATTTTCAAAGTAGGACCAAGCCTACGGAGTTTCCCTTTAGACCGTGAATCTTTTTCAGTTAGGCAGAGGAAGTGAACGAAGTGTTCAGTCACCTGAATATTTAAAGAGTTTTTGCATTTGATTCAGTGACATACTAAATATTATTGGTATTGTCATTTTAAATGAAAGTAGTCAGAAAAACATTAATAATTTCTATACATTGATATAGATTTTCTGTTTTGGAAATAATTTTCCAACATATATAAATGAAAACAAAATCTTATTGCTGCTAAATTCTGAACTATACCATTTGTTCAACTGATTCCCTTGATGGTGCAATTGCAATACATGGATTCTAAAGAGAGTCCAAGGGGTGGAAAAGTAAAGTTGAATGATTGCAGCTACATTTCTTCGGAATTTATTTTTTTTCCTGCCACCGGAGACCGTTAAAGCTTCCAATCTACCAGGCTTGTGATCCCTCGTGTAGCTGCTCAAACCCTCATGTGCATGCAGAGGGCCCGGGGATCTCGTTAAAATGTAAATTCTGGTTTGGGGGTGGTGGTGGATTCTGCATTTGGGATGCGGAGGAGCAGAGTGTGCTGATGCAGGAACCACATGAGTAGTAAGCTCCTGGAGGCCAACAGATGTATAGTGATTGTTAGTTTTGTTAACGGAATTCTGACAAAGAAATACATCAATTATGATCGATCATCATGGTAACATCTGCCGATGTATCCGCAGAAGTGCAGCAGTGGCCTCTGCCTTGCCCAGTACACAAAACCCTAGAAATGTGAGTTCTGTTTTAAAAACTGAGTTTGCCCAAATTACTGCAAGCTAGTAAGTTAATCGTTCTACATATTATCAGATATTTAAGTATGCATGACAATGTCACCCAGTATAAGAAATACATTTACAGCTTATCTATGTTTGTTTGCTGCAAATACAAAATTTAGTTTACATACCACATTTGTGGAAATTTTTTAATACGAAAAGTAGACAAGAATTCCAGAACAATAGCATTATTAATGTCCTTTGTGTGTGTGTGTGTGTGTGTGTGTGTGCACGCGGGTGCGTGCACGCCTGCTCTTGTTTGGTTATACTCTAACATATTATCAAAGCTTTCAAAAGAGCCCTGCTGCAGTATTACTATAAATATTTGTTACTTTCTCTTTGGTTTAATTTTATATATTTAAAAGAAAACTTCTATTGTATAATAGAAATGTTTCTTTGAAATAAGTATATTTCCTCTTTTTAAAAAGAATATAGTAAATCTAGCATGAAAGTACAAAATACAAAGTTTAATTAATGTGATGTTTTGGCTTCTACCTCTCAATAAATCTTGAAATGCCTTGATATCCCTCTGCTATATTAAGAAAGTGGGCATTTAAAACTCGGTTCTTCCATTTCTGTGCTAATCAGAATCGACAATTTCTATCTGATTTTTGAGTTAAGGCGGTCTCATTTGCATGAGTACAATAAAAGTTTTTAAGTGTGGCTGGAATCATTTCCATAATTTTATATTTTCAGTCTTCCCCTCGAATTCTTAAACATGACATTGTGCTATAATTTGCAAAATTAAAATCCATTCAGAAATAACCCTTGGCAGAAAACGTTCAAACCAAGAAGACGGGCACTACATCTGATGTCATTATGCTGTCTCTTTCATCATCCACCCAGCGGGAAGGAAGGACGTCATCACAAAGTCATCTTCAAGTGAGGGGACTCCTGCTCCATTTGCAGAGGTGGCCGTGGTTTTCATCCCAAATTGGATCAGCACGTACCGTTGCTGGGTGATTTCCCTTGGAAATGGTCTCACTGCTGCAAGCTGTTCTGTCCCCATGCACCTGTGTCCTCACTTTCCCTTGTCTGCATAATTAAGGCAAGGAGAAGAGTTGCAAATATAAATGGCAATGCTGAAATACTTTTAGACTACTTCTTTGAATTCTATACTCCACAAATATCTATATCTATCTATCGGTATATTGGTAAGTAACGGTCTCCTTCTGTGTGTGCCTTTGCCTTCTAGAGAGCGTCTGTGCCACATTCAATTATGAATGGGTTCGTTTAATTGGGAAGATTGAATAAATTATATATTTAGCCGATGAAAGCACTTTCCTTTCTAAAAAAAAAAGTAATTTGACACAAAATACTTCACTAAGTAATTTATTTATATTTCACTGATGGTTGAAATTTATGTCAGGGACTTTCATTTTGTGCACAGGACCTCTATTCTTCTTTTACCGATTTTTTTTTTTTCTTGAAGAAGACGTGCTACATGAAATCCAATAAAACTTCCATACAGCTTTTTGTTACACCTTGAAGAATGAGCACATTGACAGATAAAGTAGAACTCGCCCTGCAAACCACGACCGCAAGGGCTGTCTCTCAAAGGAAGCTCTTTCTTTCCTTCTGTTTTTCAATCGAAACAGGATACTTAGAGCCTTCGGAGATAAAACAGCAGAACCCACATCTCCTAGCATCTGAAACCACAGTCTGTGCCTGTCATGTACTGCTTTGTAAATGAACTAAAAGTAAAAGATTGATGGGCTGTGTACGATCCATAATTTCTCCTAATGGCCTCCTAAGAAGCAACGTGCTTGGGATGCACAATGTCACTCAATGATTTCCTTCCCATGTTGTTTCACAGAGAGCTCCCGGAGCACTAGCTCATTTTGATACTGAGGTAAAATAATAATTTCAGCTTATTAAATTTAGTTTTCTTTCTATAAATGCACTCGGCCCATGATTTTGCCTGGTAAACCCACAGGAAGCGGTGCCCTCAGTTTCCTGCCCCTTCCCACTGACCTCCCTGAAGACAGAGCTGGGTCCCTGAGTCCATGTTGGCTCTTCTTCCTGCTGGTCTGAGGGGCGCGATTACGCCCGGCGCTGCTCATGCCATCTGCTGCTGTCTGAAGCCGCTCTCCCAATTCTGTCTCACCGTTTTCTCTTTTCTCTCTTTCCCTTATGATCCCTCCTTCTGCCTCTCTGTACCACTATATCTGTCTCTATTTCTGTCTTTCCTGCAGTGTTTTCAACGTGAGTGCCACAGGCCCTTTCCATCTCACTCTTTTCGTCCCATTCTGAATGTAAACATTCCTGGTGCCTTTTGTCCTAAAAACACTGCACTCTAGCCACCCCTCTCTTCCCTTTCTTTCCCACACCTGCTCATTTCCTCCCCTCTAATTCCGCCAGCGGTGGCTGCAGTGTGGCCTCTCACAGTCTGCTCGCGTTTTCCCTGGACTCTGCAGCTGTCCCCAGAGTTGATTGTTTCCTTCTTGAGCTCATCACTCTGTAGACATGTCTGTTTGTTTTCTACATTTCCTTCTTTTGCTCACGAGTCTTGAAACAAAAATAGTTAAGAAAAATTATGAGGGGAGCTAAACCAACTGGTAGGCACACAAGGCAACTGAATGTCAATCTTAGAATACAGAATAGGGCATCAAATTGCCCAGGCCCCCAAATTATATGTGAAAAGCAGTCATTTTCCACACTTCTAATTAGCTAAATATATAAAACTATAATTTTATCTCCAGTCATCCTGGCCCTAGGAAGAACTGTTTTGTCTTATCCCCACGTCTTCGTGGGGAGCGCGTTGCAGGGCCACTAGACTGGCCTCTCCTGGGGTGGGGGGCTGGCTCCCAGAGTCCCGAGCGCAGGGAAGGGGCTGCGCGCTGAGCTGGCCCAGGTTTCTGGTGCTCAGAAGGAAGGTTTAGAAGGCACTAATCTAGGCGAGTTCTTATAAAAGCAAGTTAAACTTTTAAGTTTCTCCTAAATCCTGCCTGCTTTCCCTGAGTGAAGGCTGAATTAGCTTCCTGGAGCTGCTCAAACGAAGTACAGACTCCAGGCAACTCATCGCAGTAGTTTCCTCTCGCCCAGTTCTGGAAGGCGGAAGCTGGACACTGAGGACTGTGGTCTCCCTGAGGAGGGATGGAGGGCAGGTTTTTTCCCTTATTCTCACTCAGTCTGGCTTCTGTCTCCACGTCCCTCTCCCACTATGTGTAAGCCTCTGTGACCACATTTCTCTTTCCTTCTGTGGCCCATTCGCATGTTGGATTTAGGGCCCGCTCTAGTGTGTATGACCTCATCTTCTTTGATTACAGCTGCAAAGACTCTATTTCCAAATGGGGCACATTCCCAGCTGCTGGGAAGTTGTGTATTCTAGAGGACACTACTCCATACAATTGAAAGAACCAGAAATGAGTATTGTGAAAAATAAAAAGAGAAAATGGATTCCTTTTGTAAAGCATATATGACTGATCATATATTACTTTTCTTCCTCTGCAAATCTCACTAAAACAAGAGTAAGGCAATAAGCAACTTTTTTAAAAATGCAAAGCAAATATAAAAACAAAAAAGCAATCTAACATTGAAAGCAAAAACAATATAGAAGAGTTTTAAATATAAACACAATATTTTCAAATAGATATGACAAAAGGAGACTACTAAGAGAAGGAAAGAAATCAGAGAACAAAAATATGATAGAAATAAATAATATAAAGTGAAAGAAAAAGTTAAGGGCTAAAACTTAAAACACATACAGAAGAGAAAATAAGAAATACAGGAAAGAAAATTAATGGTTGAATTCACAAAGCTCGGTGTTCTTTTAATATGAAAGAGAGAGAGAAAAGACAGGAAGAGAGAATAAACTATTGAGAAATACAATTTTCGGACTTGAAAGACAAATCTCTAAATTGAAGGTATCTAGCTTTCCGTTACTGTAACAAAGACCTGAACTAATCAACCTGTAATGATAAATGGTTTGTCCTGGTCTGTGGTACTGGAGGTTTCCTTATATGAGGAGGTGGACCCAACGCATTTAACGAACAGTGAGGCAGCACATGACCATCAGGAGCAGATCATTGATCTGCTTACCTCGTGGCTGGAAAACAAGACAGAAGATATTGGGGCCCCTCAGTGTCCTTCTACTGACTTCCCCAATCACATAAAATGCCCCAGGAGCCTCATCTCAGCATTTCTGACACCCAGATTTGGGGATGTAGCGCTTGCCTCACATGTGTGAAGCCTTATGTTTGATCCTAGAGACATTTCCCAAAAAATACCAAGCTGGGGACCAAGACTTCGCCTGTGGATGTTTGGGAAACTAATATTAAAGATCCAAACTACATCGTGGCCCAGAGAACAATTGAAGAAGTTCCCAGAAAGAACACAAAGTGTGACATTTCAAAAGAACAGCTACAAAGTAGAAAAAGTGGGGCTGGGGGCTTCTCTCAGTGGTTAGAGTGCTTGCCTAGCAAGTACAACACCCTGAGTTTGATCCCCAGCACAAAAAGAAAAGAAAAGAAAAGAAAAGAAAAGAAAAGAAAAGCACCTAAAGAATATAGCAAAAGATGCCAAGAGATAGAATCAGAACTGTATTGACCTTCTCAAAGCAATGGCGAATGACAGAAGGCCTTGGAGAAATGCCTTCAGAAGCCTCTCTCTCTCTCTCTTCCTTTCTCTAGGTCTTGTTAAATTACCTAGGGTGGTCTCAATACTTGTGATCTTCTTGCCTCAGCCTCCTGAGTGACTTGAATTCCAGGTGGGTACCACTGCACCTGGTGGCCTTTCAAATTGTTACGGAACATGATGTCTGCTGAATGATCGTATTAAAAATTGACCATGGTGTGGTTACACGTGTCTTTGAATATACTGAAGACCAGTGAATTGCGCATGTTAGATGAGTGAGTGTGGAGCACATGAGCTATGTACCAAGAAAGCTGTTTTCCCCCAGTGAGAGGCCATAACGTGCGACTTCTGCACACGTGCTGAATGACGCTGCTCTTCTGCTTTGTGGTCTCCTCAATGCTTGCTTTCTGAGGGAAGCTGGTCACCAGGCCAGGACAATGCCCAGGAGTCCAAGCTGAGGCCTTGTGGAGGAGTCGCAGCCCCCACTGCGTCCTGCCCGCTGGGAGCGAGGCAGCATGGGAATCTGCCCCAGCCTTGTCAGGCCTTCAGATGACTGCAGCCCTGGCCTCATGTATTTTCTTTTCCCAGTACTGGGAATTGAACCCAGGGTCTTTGCAGTGAGCTACATCCCCAGATCTTTTTTTTTTTTTATTTTATTTTTTAGTTTGGGGAGGTGCTAGAGATCAAAGTCAGTTGCACTTGCTAGGCAAGCGCTCTACCACTGAGCTAAGTCCCCAATCCTTATTTTTTTTAATTTTGAGACACGGTTTCACTAAGTTGCTAAATTGCCCAAACTGGACTCGGACTTGCAACCCTCTTTCCTCAGCCCGTCAGAGTGCTGGGATTACAGGTGTGCCTTACCACACCTCGCTCTGACCAGTACCGGGATGGAACCGGGGTTATTCCACCACTCAGCTGCACTCCCAGCTTTTTTGTTTGCAATTTTGAGATACAGTCTCCCTAAATTGCTCAAGTTGGCCTCCAACTTGCATTTTGCCTTGGGTCCTCCTGCCTCATCCTGCCAAGAACTACGATTACTGGCGTGCACCTCTGCACCTCGCCCTGGTTACTTTACAAGAAATTCCCAACCACAACCAGGCAGCTAATCTGTTTCTGAATTCCCGGCCCACGGAAATGATGTAAGGTAATAATTGTTTATTGTTGTTCTAGGGAGCTAAATTTGGGAGCCATTTGTTTCACAACATTAGATAACAACTACAATAGCATTAGAAACGCAGGATAATCGAGGTGTGCTACTTGGTAAGGAAGTAAAGAATATTTACACAAGCGCAATCATTTGTTCTACTTCACAAGGCTAAAGGGGCACCATCTATACAAGCAAGTAAGCGCAGGCACTCGGTGTAGCTAACACGTATCAGGGTGAGTGCAGTGGAACTTTGTGGTATGAGATGCTGAATACTAACTCATCCTGGTCAGAAACCAGGTTGAACTTTCTAAAATTTATGAGTTATAAAACATCTGTGTAAATACATTATTTATAAATGTAAATATCAGAGAAAAAAGCTATTCAATGTTGTGGTTCATGATCTGTGGAGTAGAAACCTATGAGACAGAATATTGCAGTGAACCACTGATATAAATTAATTTTTCTAATTGAGTTCTAATTTTTCTTTTTCTTCAGTGCTAATTTTCTTTTTCTTCAGGAATTAAACCCAGGACTTTGGACAGGATGGGCAAGCGTTCTATCCCCAAGCTATACCCCAGCTTTTATAAGAATTTTGTTTTGAGATCTTCGGTACTATTTTAAAAATATGTCCATGAATTATTTTTTAATGAAGGATAAATAGAATTTTAAGAATTCAAAATGCTATCATAGTCCATAAAAGCAGGAGTGGAATTTATATTGTAGAGTTTTTATTCTGTCATGCATAGTGCTCAGCACTGTCATACATTTTTAAAAGGCAATTTTCAGAAAAAGATAAAATTGTGACTCCTATAGATATAAAACCACATACTAAAGAATTTATTTCCCTTATATGAAGGAACCAGGAAGATGTTGTAACTAGTTCAAATGAAAAATAAGATACACTGAAACTTTACAGTAGCTATCAAACAAACAAAAAGCATAACAACTTTTAAAAAGATATTAAAAGATCTTCAAAAGAAAGAAAACAAAGGGCGTGTGTGGGGAAATTGGCCCTTAGGTTGGCATGTTCGGGCATTTCACAAATTACTGAGTACCTATGCTACGCCAGCCTCATCATTTTATCAGGTCATTCAAGGGTTATTAGGTTCTTGGGAAATGATTTTACACGAGTCACTAGAGACTAATAAAATAAAGTATGAAAGTTTCAATTGGCACTTTCTGATGCCGGCATCTCCTTCCATCCGGGTCACGGCTCGAGGAGGTGGATCCCTGGCGCAGTGAGGCCGCCGACCCCTCAGCTCGGAGAATTAACGATTGGGCAGCAAATCACACAGCAGCGCTGCTTCACCTTCTCCTTCGTGTTGAGAAATGTGAGCTAAAGCATTTGCATTGTAAGAAGGCTTATCAGGATGTGATGAATGTAACCATTATATGTAAAATGTACCAATACATGTTCTTGGTTTAAAATAAAATTAAAAAAAAAGAAGGCTTATCGGAGAATTTCCATGTTAGCCAGATGAAAGACAGATTTGCAATAGGCCATCACTTTGCCGAGATAACTTTGTTTGTATATAATTTACAGAATCATAATGAAGAGAGCTGAATGATTTCTGGAAATAATGTCATCAAGCTATTGTATCCTAATTCAGGGATTTACTTTCTGTTGGTTAGGAAACTTATAAAGGTACAATGACAGAATCTTTTCACTGTTTTTCTTTTTAAACATGTATCCATGAATTTAGTACCCTTGCGCTATGACAATATTACATAAATATTCTTAAAAGTAAATTAGCGTCTAGTAATCAGATGAAAGCTGAGACCGCAATGTTAGATTTAGAAAACCTTGAGTCACTTTGAGAGATACTCGAAGGCTATTTTAGACCTTGGCGTTGACGTAGTAGGTGGTTTCTGAGAGGGCGGCCCGTGACACACACCCCTTGAGATTTGGGCCATTACACAATGTAGCGCGGGCTGGACTTACTGGTGCGCTGCTAATGAATAAAATGTGGAGTAATGTGCTATGTCACTTCTGCGATTGGGTTATAAGAAGACTTCGAGTCCTGTCTCTCTTTTCCTTAGTACACGCTTGCAGTACATAATAACTATTCATGTGGGGACTTGGTACGTTTTCATAATGCAGCTTCTATCTCGAGTGCTTGTTCTCTTTCCCCTCACTCTTTCTCAGACTAGCAAGCTACCCATATTGTGAGAAATCCTTTGGAGAAGCCAAATGGAAGCCAAAGCTCGGGGGCAACAGCGAAAGAGAAGTGGCGTGTTGGAAACAACAGGCGGATGAACTTGTGAGTGGTTCCTTCAATTTCGGCCAAGGAGTGAGATGACTGCAGCCGCAACTCACAGTGTAATTACAATGCTGGGAGAAAACCTGGACCAGCATCACCTAGCTAAGCCACTTGCGGACTCCCAGAAATGGAGACATAATAATAAATGTTTATTATTTTTAGTCTGCTATATTTTGAGATAATATGTTCTGCAGTAGCAACCAATAGAGCAACCTATGCTACAGCAGTATATTACTTTGAATACTTAAAAATAATCAGACGGCAGTTCACCTGGTATCATTTGTCTATTAAGATAATAGCTTATTAACCAACATCAGTTGCTTAGTTACCTTGGTTAGATTTATAAAACCGTTAGTCTCTCCAAAGGAACGTCTTAAAAATATTTAATCTTTAGTGCTGGAAAGTATACAATTTCATCGACTTACAATTTCCCACAAACTTTCTATAGATATTGAAATCAAATGTATGCTGGGGCAATCAGACACCAATTCTGTCTGACCCGAAAAAACTTTATTAATGATTTTGTTGAGGTTCATTTTAAGGAGTAAATACGCCAAAGCCGTACCTGAAAACTTATCGTATTTGTAAGAAACGGGTCGATTGTATTTGGATATCTGTGGGGTGCTTATGTCTGAAGATAAACCTTCTCAACCTGGACTCATTTATATCCAATTTATGGCCATGCCAGTTAGTAGGTTAGGAAAGTTTGCTTTCAGGACATTTTCTCATACTACTTCACGTGTGATCCTGCTCCTAACTTTCTGTATTGTACTCATTCAGGGAAGCAAAAGGATTTGGATCCAAGCAAAATGCCGCTGTAAACGTGCCTCTGAGGCTATCTTATCGCATACATTCCGACTACTTAAGTTTTCAGTTCATAAGTCCCTTGATTATTGATCATTAATGTCTCATTTTTAACAGTTAGAAGTTGACATGGATGCATTCTGTGCTTTATCATTTCTTTTATGTATTCACTACTTTTATATTTATGGGGGCCTAAGTAATCCCAGGCAAATAAATGTAATTACTTTAAGACTATAAAGTGGGCAACATTCTAACTCAATATGTGGCTAGAAAAGAGAAAGGGATATAAATCAGAAACCGCACGTATCACTTCATGAACTTTTCACAAAACAGTGGCACCTCGTGGTCTATACAAATCATCCTTCTTCCTATTCTAACTTACCTTTGCTCTGTAGTTTGAGTCTTGAACAAGGTTCCCACAGGTGGCGGCTACTAGTTGGCTTTACTAGCATCTCCTGCTTTAGAGATTTACTTTCATTTGCAATATTAAATTGGTCTTTTATTTTTCAGTTGTGTGCTTAGCCTAATGTGCACAGTGATAGCCTTTTTATTCCCTGGCAGTTATTCTACTGTAGATTTTCTGTGTAAATAGTGCTAATGAGCTACTGCTACTAAAATAAATTACTTTTGCAACATCAAACAAAAGTCTACCTTAGGGCTGGGGATTTAGCTCAGTGGTAGAGTGCTTGCCTAGCAAGTACAAGACCCTGAGTTCGATCCCCAGCACTCTCCCTACAAAAAAAGACTACCTTAAAGCAAAAGGCTATAAAAGAGATTCACCTTTGAAGCAATACAGCCTGACCTTTTTGTTTCTCAAGCAGAACAGAGTGATAAGAGCCTTTATCACTGTAGTACATAGACATTAATTAAACTTCTTGCCTAACAGCCTATAAACCTGTCCACAATGTATTTGTTTTGAACTTTTAAAAAAACTGCTCATTAAAGAAAACTGTTAATATCTTTCTTTTATTTTTTATGAGTGTGGTGTATGGTAGTTGGGTTTAGAGAGAGAAAATAAAATATTATATTTTAAAGTAATTAATTAGAAAAAATTGAATATTTTCTACTAAAATTGATGCTTTTGTAAGATATAGCTCTCTGATCTAGACCGTAAAGGAAAGGTAAGTCTACTCTCGATACAAGGATTAAATTTGTGTTTGAGAACTTTCTCTTCATCATGAACATTATCTATAAAACCTAGAGCTCATGGTCATTGTACTCTAACTCTAAAAAATCATTTTAGATATTTATGGCAGATATGAACTAAAAGTATATTGGATAGCAATTATGATTTTAAAAAATCATATTCTCACCTAACCCAATTTAATGTGTAAAAAGGAGGGGGATTTCTGGTGTCCTCTTTTTTGATCTGGAGACTGGTTATACTTTGTGTAAATTTAGTGAGCTAGATAACCTACAATTTTAATATGAATGTTGTGTATAACATACATGTTATATGTAAATAACATTTACATTAAAAAACTGGAAGAGGTCAAATCTAGAGATATTTTGAGGAATTTTTTGATATGATAAGCACTACTTGATACCTTCAGGCCTAATCAAAGATACTTTTTATTGAATTAATTATTGCAATGTCCTATAAAAATTATATCAAATTTCCCGTATCACTATGACTTAAGTAGATAATATTTATTTTGTACTTTCCTTAATGAGAATAACTCAGTTATGGATATGCAAGATTAATCAAAGCGCTTCTATCATTGATCTCTCCCAGAATTTAGCATTACTCATTTAATTAACACCAAATTGTAACCAGTATGGGGTTTTAAATAATTTAGGTAATCTCACTCAATTATTCTTGAGGGAGGTTTAAAACAGGTGACATTGCTGCTCATTAGTAGCCTGCAATAAAATTTGATGTCAAAACAAGTTTTCTAACAGTCATTTTTTATTTATAAATCCATGTAGGTCCTAAAACTAGTTCACCCAAAGATATTATTCTATTCAGTTCTTAGGAAAAATACTAGAAACAAGTAGAAAAGAATCCTGGCTGCAGGAATTCAACAGAAACTGCATGCAGAAAATATCTCTTATGATGAGACATTAAAAAAATCATGCCACTCACTTTAGCCATCAGCATTGCAAACATCAGACAGATTGAAAGTTACAATTAGAATAAAATAAGGTATCAGGTAGTTTCTAATTTGGGAAATAATTTAGGAAATGACCCAGAAACTCTAGCAGTAAATATCATAATATGATCGCCTAACAGTCCAGAAGGCCTGTGTATTTTCCGATTATTCTACAATTTTAAGCCACATTAAATTGATACCCATTTTTACAAAATAACAAACACCTGGTGTTTCTAAATTACCTATCTTACTTTTAATTAAAATTGTTCTAAAATATTAAAGCATACACAGCACTTTCGGCTGAGAGATGATGTGAATCGCATTGGTGTGTAGGAGACATTAAGTATCTGGTCTGCTGATGCACTCTATACACTGCAGGGTGTGGGACTTGCTCTCTGCTTAGGGATGGGGGGAGCAAAATGTAAAATTACAGGAAAAATTCTTCCCTTGGGGCGAAATTCTCAGCAACTGTTGGTAAGGCACAAGGGAGCTAGCAGAGAAATTTCTTCTGTATTTTTCCACCCAGGGAAGTGTCCTGTTACCTACGGTTTCATGCAGGTCTCTTTAAAGGCTCTTCTACTAGGGGCAGCACAGGAACACATCACTTTGCCTTCTCTCTCCAACTCTCAATGCCTCATTTTATTTTCTTCTCGTTCTTGCTGCCCTGCAATTGTATTCCCAATTCATTAACACATTAACATAAAGGCTTTTTTCTCCTAAAGATGAACTCTCCTTTGAGTTCAAGTTATATAAGGAAAATTGTATACCACTAATGTAATCCATAAAAATATAAAATCCTTGATCTCAAAATGGAATAGGTACAGCTTTCATATATAATGTCAACATTGTGGCCACTGCTTTCTCTGTAGAGTTGTTATTTACTGAGGCAGGAATTGGGAGGAACAGCTTTGCTTTGGTGGCAGTGGAGAGAGATGTTAGAGGTTTGGTTTCAGACAATGGAACTTGAAGTGACTTTTAGGTATCCAGGCAGGCACACATGGAAGGCAGTCGGCTGTGCGAGTCTGATTCTGGAAGAGAGGTCAGGATGCAAGGACAGCACATCGACGGTCTATCACACCACAACATTAGATGAGATTCCCTAAGAGCCCAGTGTTGACACAGGAAGATGATTCTAAACGCCGACTCCCTAAAAGACATCCACATTCAGAGGTCAGGAAATGAAGGAATAAGAGAGAGACTGAGAGTATGTCCCGAGAATTGGGGAAAATCCAGAGTGTCTGAGATTCTGGATGTCAAGAGAAAAAGAAGAGTACAAGAGGGAGAAAGTCATCTAGTGTGCAGTGATATAGGCAGGTCAAGAAAGAAAGGGACAAAAGGACTGAAAATGCAGAGTAGATGGTGAAATGTGAGTAATTTAATAGGAACATATTTTGTGAAGTAATGTTGGTTAGAAAATTCAAGAGCAGATGGAAAGAGGGTAAGTGGGTGTATAGACACCTCATTTAAGGAATTAAGTGCACAGGGAAAGAAGGAAATGAGACACAAGCAGGAGGAGGTGATGAGGTCATGGGAATTATTTCCAGTAATTTTTTAAAAAAACAATATTTTTATATACTGAAAGGAATGACACAGAAGAGGAAGAAAAATGGGTGATATAAGAGAGAGAACTGGTGAGCAGCATCCTGGGTAATGTGAGAGGAGATGGTATCTAGTAGACAATTAAAAAGTGGCCCTAAATACGCTAACGGATACGTCACCTACAGTAACAGGGAAAACTGCAGAGATTGTGTATTGGAAAAGGAAAAATTGGGGGTAGTATTGGGGAAAAAGATAAAAATCACTAAGAGGTTGTAGTTGTAGATTTAGACACGTTCTGATGAAGGTGCCAAAGGAGAAGAGGAGGCTTAGGAAGAAAATGTCCATGCAACAGAGTAGATGCTCTACCTGGGTCTTGCACTGAAAAGTATTGGCGAGTGTAGTGTTTGAAAGCATCATAATGGTCCACGCCCAGTGATCCTTCTTCAGCAATAAGGGAGGATGACATGACCTTGAAAGGCATACGTGACTCGCGCCAAGGAGAAATGGCGAGAGATAGAAGACAAAGGCACACATTTGAAAGGTAACTTTTAAAGAAGAAAGGAGAAGAGGGTGGAAATAGCAATGAGGAGCAAGCAGAATGTGCTTTTCTAGGCCTGCTTGTAAGAAGAAAGTGGGAAAGAAACCAGCCATCATTTATGAATACTGTATGTGGTATGATCAAAATATATAATAAATGTTTAAATTTAAAAAAATGACAGTAGAGAACACATTGCCTTAATCCCTTCCAAATATGCCCCTTCATTTTGAACACACACATCCTGCAGTTCTGGCCCTTTCTGCAGCAGTGCCAGAGCGTCTCTTTCATGAGGGGCTTTAGTTTTGGTGCCCTGGCTGCCTCAGTGTGCTGAATGAATTCAAGATGTTGACCTTTCTTGGTCATGCTGACCTTAGGGAAGAGCCAGAAGTCACAGAGTGCTAGATCTAGTGACTAAGGTAGATGCGGACATGAGCCTGCCTTTCCCATTGGACGGCACCGGGCAGGAGCGTCCTCTGTATTTTTTTTTTTTTTAATCACAACTTATAATGACATCCATGAAAGGACTTTGAGAAATGGCAGCTAATGTGTCAGGACAGCTGACTGGTTCTGTGACAGACATCTGGTTTGCCTCTAACAGTTGAGGTTTGTGCCTGTCTGCCCGTGTAGTAGTAAGATCCACTTTCCCTTGCTGACGCTTTCCACTGGGATGATAAACTGGAGAGCGCCCCGAAGTTCAGGATCCAAAACTATAATCTCTCTTAAAATGAAAAATAATCAGATCTCAATTAATGGCAAGTTATAGGTGGAAGATGTAATGGGCATAGAAGCGTTTCTCTATTATGGAAGTTTCTCTATTATGGAAGATTTTCAGGATTGTGCATTAGAAAAGAATTGGAAGGAAGGAGACTCACAATGTTCATGTAATTGTGTGTATTAAAAGGAAAGAAAATGGAAGTACACAGAGAAACAAGAATAGAAAAGGAATGTCTGGGAGAGGAATGAAGAGTACTTTTTTTTTTTTAGTAGTATTCTAAGCAGAATATTATTGATAGCTTGTTGTGTCTTCTTTAAAAAAAAAAAATCTAGCTTCCTGCTGGGAGTGTGTTGTCTGTGAGCTAAAGTTCCTAGAGGAAGCCGGAAGCCGTGCTGTAATGAAAGAGCCTATGCTCGGAATATTTACATTCCTGTTTTCTAAAGGTAGATGTTTTTCAAAAAACAGCTAAGATTGAGATGCACACTTAAATGTAGAACGTTAAACAAATCATGTCTTTTAAGTGTTTCCTGTTGATGCTGAATTCCTAGATTTTTCTCTATACCTGCTGCATCTTCAAAGCCAGGGAAGAGCAATACCCCCTTCCTGGAAACGTTCTCCTCTGAGCGCTCCAGACGAGATTAGTCACTCTACCTTCTGGTCTCCCCTAGGACTCTGCCATCATATGTACACAGTGTCCCTTGGAATCTGAAGATGCCCAGGGCCTTTATATAAACTGGTGCAGTGTTTGCATTTAAGCAGAAATAGCACAGATTAATATGCATAGAAATGGAGACACAGGGTCGTGATGTCAATTAAGTCACCTCCTGAGAAGACAGAATGCAAAGTTGCTACCAAAAATAACTCATAATCAATGAATAGGGCTGAAGTCTGATAATCTGGAAATATACTGTAGAAGGTGCGTGGTTTTCCATTGATACACTTCATGTTCATTTCTTATTAGCAAGTGGGCTTCAACACCTCGCTCCCTTTTACTTTCAAAACAAAGGACAGGTAAAGTTTGGTTGGGAAATTCTTTTGGGCTTTCAGCACATTCATTGATAGATTAAAACAGCTCTGAGAACAAATTTCACAGGCATAGATTAGATATGAAGAAGTATTCAACAAAGTTAAGTGGCTATAAAAATCTTTGATTAAAAATCAAACACAATCAGACTTGACGTTAGTATGTGCTTTAAGTTCAAGATGTCTGCTAATGGAAAAAAGCCTAAGAGAGCTAATATTAGCAATTAAATAGAAAAATATTACAATCAAACTCAGAGTCTTTTAAATGTAAGATTAAAATTGTATACTGACTAAAACAGAATGTATGAAATGTAGATAGATGCAAAGTAAGGTATAATAATATTTTCAGTATGTTGATGATATCGGAAGAAAGTTGGTAAATGTCTAAAACTGTGCCCGGTAGGACGTCTCCTCAGGGCACAGTTATTTGTTTCTGGCAACCGTGTTACATATTCATGGACAAAATCAATGACTCTTGAGTCTTCTGATCCAGTTTCAGTAGTGTAAATTCTGCCCCCATTGAAAATTTTAAGAAAGTATCCGAAGTCTTCTGAAAATTTGTTGGCTTTAAAAATTAAATTTTTAAAGATGGAAAATCACTCATATTGGGTACTTTATTAATATTTTGTAATGTTAATGTCTGAAATTTTCCTATTCAAATGTTTTAAGTGTGGTAATAGATTTTAAGTGGTTGACATGCATAATTTTAAATAATGTGTTTGATATTTTAAGCATGCTATTTATTCCTCACAATCAACTGATGTGTATGGGTGGTTATTTGTACAATTCTTTTACTCTGAGTGGAAGAACAGACCCCTCTGTGTCTGAGAAGGTATCTGGGAGCCAGGTCTAAAGATACAAAATTACTCTTGAAAAATTTCTGGAGGAAACAGCCTATATTGTTTGTCCTCAAAGAGTACAAAAGACAATCAAACAAATGAATTCGAATATGGTAATTATGAGGATGTTGTCAGTACCTTAGACTAAACCTCAGAAGAAAAATGCTTTTCTGTGGCTGGATTTTCTGAAAAATCTATTAAAGGGGTGGAAATGTGGAGGTAGTGGTGGCAAACTTCTGCTTCCTATCGTGTACAAACAATCTATTTGTGCCATCTACCAAATCATATTTCTTGATTTAGCTTATAGAGGATGCAAAGTAAATTGATTACTGGTGAGATAACAAATACACATGGAGAAAAGGGGGAAGAGAGAGAGAGAGAGAGAAAGAGACAGAGAAAGAGCGCAAGGGCAGCTGAAAAGAAAATAATAAAAGTGCTATCTGCAGAAGAGTTGAGATGTTAGGATTTGAAGAAGCAGAAGCTGTGTGTTCAACTTCGCATGCAAGCATCTTACAATGACGAAGTTAAGTCAAGACCTAGGAAACGATGCTTTTGTTGTGAATTCCCATAAGGCCATTCTTTCTGAAGCTGCTTGGAGGTTGGCTAGATGAGACCTAATCTCTTTATTCATATTTTTGTAACTATAAAATGCATTTTTCTCTCCTGCCTCTTTGATATTGGCAGCTAGGACTGTAATATATATGCTGAGTGCTACATCTTTAAAGAAATGTAAAAGAAACAAAACAAAAATCATCATTCCAGATGAATATTCTTTCAACCAGGGACTCTAATAACGAAACAATGACATTAGAATTTATAATCAGTTTTTGAGTAGGAAATGATTTGCTGGCATGTGAACTACCCTTTTTCTGGCTCCACATGACGATCTTTTGCTGATGATTCTACTATTGATGAAAATGTCAAGGGAGCCTGTCACAGAACTGTAAAGCATGGTGACTATTTTAAATTGCCTTGATTCTGTTTACTTTTACGACTTTTTTATCTTTGACAAATCAAGGTACTCGTGTTTTTCTTTTTAACTATGGAAACTGCTACAATATAATCTCAATCTTTTGATAAATTGATGGAGTCATAAATTTTAGTTATCATTTCATACTTGCAGTGGAAAATCTCTTGAGAAGTCCTTTCTTTCCTTTAAAAATTAAAAAAAAAGATGCATTACCTTAATCTACTAAGTTCATGCCATCTACCAATTACGATTATTAACACAGTCTGGGACTTGAGAATAAGTGAGAAATACGAGGATTAAGAAAATCGTTGAGCTCACACACATGTGCCAGCCACACAATGAACTGCTCCACCTCGTGGGCTGTGACTGTAGAGGAACTTTACTGCTGGACCTCCTACCGTCACTTTAAATTTATTCGACCGGATCGTATTCTCCCTGTAATTGGACGCATACTATTTTGAACTACAAATTGACTTTTTGGGCTGTTTTTGGTAATCAAATCCTTACTGACACATTCCCATCTAAATTCTAAAATTAAGCCAATTTGGTTTTACGTTGATATTTCTTCTGTCTTCCACGGATTTCTTGTCATTTTACTGCTGCTTCTGTGGTCACTAACACTGCGGAACTCTTCCAGAGAAAGTCCCTTTGAGCAGTTCTTCTGTGTTGTCCTGTGTCAGGCCAGGGTGTTCCCCAGGAAGCCAGCGTCCTCTTTGCTTACAAAGACCTTATAGGCTGCTCGTCAGAGAAATAGAATAAATATTTAACAAAGAAGCATAAATATACCACTGGTCATGGAACATGCATGGAAAGACTCGTGCAGAGAGCGGCGACTGGCCTGGATCCCGCCGCATCTCTGCAGGTCTCCCCATTCCAGTCTCACAGAGGTGCCGTGTCACGGTTCCCCACGTGACAACAGAAGCGAGGCTCTGAAACGTCGCCAGGCTTTGCAGAGGGCAGGGGAGTAGCTTGAGTGTGTGATATTGAAGGAACAAGCTCCTGCCATGAGTCTAAGAGCTGAGGGGACAAACCCTGTCTGTGAAGCCCACACCCATTCCTGGCGGAATTCACAGAGTGAGGCTCATTTTACATCTGCGTGAATGTGCAGGCTTTTAGACCTCAAGATCTTGGCTCTATCTCCCGTGAGCAAGGAAAGCGGAGTAAACATTTTCTGATCGAAGTCCACCACGTCAGGTGCCTGAAAGCAGGCAGTGAATATCTTTTTGCAAAGGAGAGAGCTCTTAATATTGTGAGATGATCCGGACAAACTGCAAACCTTCACTGGGCATTACAACCCCAGTTACTCTGACTTGCATGTGCTATTCCTAAGACAACAGCCTCTTACTCTGTGTCCTTTCTTCAAATCCCGTCCAATTCCTGGTTGCAAATTGCGCCCTGATTGAAATAGAAGATGGGTGTTGTGTGTCCATCTGGTTACCAGTTTAGGCTACTATATCCTTTCAGGAAATCTTAGACAAAACAATCAGCAGTCTCAATAACAAATAATGATATTCAAATGCAGATTGCCCTAAATCTACATCTCAGCAGAAAGCACTTTCTAAGTTTCCAAGCACATGCGTGGTTTACGTGTATATATGGATGTGAAGCATCTGATTTTGAATCGGCTCACCTATGATCAGGACTTGGAAAAGCAATGCAAGAGGAGTTGCTTTATCATTTCTGTCCACTGAGTATCATCAAAAGGTTACCTTCAAAGATAAAGAACTTTTAAAGACATTTCACCAAAGGGCAAAAGGTGCTTATAAATTCCTCGAATCATCATTTTTCCAGTACAGAAAATTACCTGCATGGTTACATTCGACACTGCATGCAACAGTACCGTAGTCTTCCATTTAGATTCTTGTGTTCTTATAGCTAGACAGTGAGCAGTTGCAATATTTAATAAAAATCCAACTGAAGGAATGAAAGCAGTGTGTATTGATTAAAATTCAACCACTCAATAGCTTCAGGCTTGGGCTAATTATTCAGCCAATCGAAGACTCAGTTTGTGATCTGCGAGTTGGCACTCTGTCAAGCCCTACGTGATAGGGTTGCTGTGAGCATTAAATGCTAGCACATCAGAAGTGCTGGCCATTGTAATTACCAATGTTTTCAATGATTTGGATTAAAAACAAATTGAGAAGAATTTGAATTCCGAGATCCAACCAGAAACAGAGAGGGAAAATGTTCTTGGAATCAGTAAAATGATTTATTCACATTGAAGAAACCGTAAGCAGAAAAGAGGCGCAATGGTGCATTTGACATGTGGCGCGCCCAAAAGAAGCCTGAAACATCATTCCGCCCAAGGATGTCCATGCACATGCTCTCGGTGAGCGAGTCTGGGCTCTTCGGTCGTTTATTACTGTCTGGCAGCATGTTTGTCCTTTCATATTGGTAGGCAAAGACACTTTGGAGATGTTCCGAAAGAGGGACATGTAGAAAAAGACCGTCTGACTTGCAACCAACCCTCAGGTCCAGGTTGGTTACAGCTTTTCAAAATTTCAGACCCGTTTTTCAGGCCAATTTTAATAACTTTTGAAATTTCAGTGGTGTACATTTGCGATAGATGGATGTTTTATAAAGATACATGGTGCCAGGGAGAAGGTTTCTTCATGTCAAATATATGAAAGTTTACTTTCTCTTCTTACCTCCTTCCAGCTGCTTCTGGGAAATGACCCAGAAACATCTGGGATTAAAACTGTATGACCGTGTGACAGTTACACAACCATTTGATGAATCCCTGGCCACTGGATTTTGTAGATAGCAAGGACTAAAATGGTAAAGTCTTACTATATGTATTTTAACACAGTTTAAAAGAATGGATTTCTGGGTGGAGAAGCAGCAGACTGCCGTATAAATAGGAGCGCACTACGTGCTGAAAAGCACATTTGTTTCTACTCTTTACTCAGGGGTCGGTTCCTAAAGGCTGGAGAAGGGATGGAGGGTATCAACATCTCTGTCCTTTCTCTTTCTCTCTCTCCAGCTGTCACCAGCTAGGCTTGCTCACTACGCTGAGTTCAAACCCAGCAAATTTGTGCTATTAGACATCTTAGTTTCAGAATTAGTCTGGGTATCTGAAGAGCTAAAGGGCTCTGCTGAGACAGCAGAGTGAGAGTTGGAACGACACCTCGGAAGGTCCGTGGATCGTTGGGCTGCCTGATGCCCAAACGGCCCTGCTCACTGACAGCAACAGCAACAGAGTGAGGCCCAGATTTGGAAGGTAAGGAAAAATTTATGCTTCGCGGGGATGGTCTAGACCCTAGAGGACACCCCTTTGGGTTATGTGGTTCTAATCCTGCAGAAGCTGCTGGGCAACTGTGTAAATTACAAATAACTAATAATGATGCCC
This sequence comes from Hystrix cristata, assembly GCA_004026905.1. Lineage (NCBI taxonomy): Eukaryota > Metazoa > Chordata > Mammalia > Rodentia > Hystricidae > Hystrix > Hystrix cristata. The sequence continues at coordinate 51,425 of PVJO010005956.1, forward strand.
ACATGTTTTTAGCCTCAAGAAATAGTTCTTTCCAATCTGGGGAGAGGATCGATCGATTCCAGTCTCCTTTCCCTTCTTCCTGAAAAATATTCTTCCATCTACCAGCACGTTTCCGTCAGTGTTTCTGATCCGCACACCTGGGCTTTGGGGGGTTTTGTCCCAACCAGTTTTAACATCTGCCTGTTTCTCTCATTGGTTATGATTTAAATAACATTTTAACATTTGTACATTTTAATATCTATATGAGAATTAAGATTTTGCTCATTTTTAAAAGTTATCTGTTAGCAAGAACAAGGGCAGAAATGTGTTTTCCTTTAGACATAAGGGAGAGAAAAAGAACAAGTCTTTAAATTTGTCATTTATTCAGTCCTGTTAATAGGTAGAAGAAAACTCATGCCATAAGTTGTGTTCTGTAATAAGGATTTGATTTCATATCTGTTTTTCCCTGTTCAGTGTTGCCTCCAAATCATTTTTATAGTGAAAAATTTACACTGTGGTTCAGCTGTTAACTAAACCCCCAAAAGATCATGGAAAATGAATCATACATAGCATCTTCTTTTTTCTACAAAAAACAAAATTCCACAGCAAATAAGGTAGTAAAGAAAAAAGTATAAGATTGTATCAAAAGCTGGCTAAGTAAAATTCGAACTACTTTGAATAAAATGAAATTAGTATTTTTAGTTCCCAGTAAAATATAATGCTCCTTTTCTCATTTAAAAATTTATGGTTGGTGCAAGTGTGTGTGTGTGTGTGTGTGTGTGTGTGTGTTCAGAGAGGATGAGAGTGCTTGGGGAGACATTTAAAAAATCCTTGAATTTCAAAATGCATGTTTTAGCTTCTACAGTATCTTTAATAAGCATGTTTGAGATGGATTAAACATTTCCTTACAAATGTGTTGCTCAAAATATAAAAAAAGAAATCATGCTAATAGTGTATATATCAGGGAGAAAAACTATCTGCAATAGATGTTGCTGAGAAACAACTCAGAAATCGTTTACCCACGTACCTTGGAGCATATTCAAAGGCCAGCCAAGTTTTCTAAATATTGCTGGTAAATGTATGCTTTTAGAATGCTACATCAATCACAATAGCTGGAAGTACTGACTGAGAAGGCAGATATTGAAAGTAATCTGCGACACGCCTAATCGGTAGCTGTGCCTTTTTGGGCCGCTCATCAAGCTCATTCATTCTCTCTAATGTCCGCAAGGTAGGTGTATTATTCAGGATATATCAGAGAAACAGAATCACACATACACAGTCACACATACGGAAATCTACACCTATCTATCTATCTATATCTACCTATCTATCTATCTCTCTGTCTATCTATCTATAGAATTGGCTCGTGTTTTTAAGGAGGCTAACAAGTCCCAAGACTGGCAAGCTGGGCACCCAGATCGGCACTCCTGTAGTTCCAGTCTGGAGGCTAGTAGGCTCAAGACGCAGGGAGAACTGATGTATCAGTTTGAATTCAAAGGCAGGAAAGAACTTGTGTTCCAGCTCAATGTGGACAGGAGAGCTCCAGGCTTTCAGCAGATTGGACAAAATTCCTCCTACGTGAAAGAGGACAGTTCCTGCTACTTGCTCTACTCAGTCTCATCCGGACACTACACAGAAACATGCAGATTGCCACCGACCACGTGTCTGGACATCATGGTCCATCAAGTGGATATGGGAAGTGGACCATCACCTCATATCACAAGGCTCAGAGCCTGACTTTTTACCATAACTCTAGCATGCCCCAAAATTCTGCCTCGAGATAAAAGGGGTCTAAGAATATTTTTCACTTGCACACTTTTGCTAGTCAAGTTCATTTCTGGATATTCCGACATAGTCTGAGGGTGCAGGCTTAGAGGTCTGGTGGGGTCTGTTGGTCCCGTGTTTGCATCTGATTGTGAAGGAAGAAGGTAAGATTTACTTCTGGTTACTCCAGAGTCCTTGGAATCTACTGCTTCAAAGATTGGAGAAAAATTGCAAAATAAAATAGTACTTCAACTGGGAAGTAATGTGAATAGAGCAATAAATATACGTTTTCTCATCCAGACAAAGAATTGCGACAAAGGACATATGATATAATATATCATATATATTATATATCACATAATATTATATAATATATAATAATATTATAATAATATTATTATAATATATAATATTATATATAACATATTATATATAATATATCATATAATATATCATATAAGCAAAGATTAAAGAGTGAGAATCAATATTTACATTGTATCTCATAATTTCACAGATAGCGTCCTAGGGACTTCGCATAAATTCAACAATTTGATTCTCAGAATAATCCTATTTGGCTTGCTTTGTGATTCCTGGTTTATAGATAAAGAAGCTCAAAAGAATGATACTTGGACTTGGTACCCTTCTCTGTTTGATCTCTCCCACATTACCTTCTGCCAGCCTCATGCAATCTCACTGTATTCACAGATTCTATCTTTTCTATCCCTGCTTTTCCTTTTGTTAAAATACCAAATATGGTAAAAGTTGAATTTTAATGTTTATTATTGTTGTCTCATTCATAATCATTCAAACTACTCTTTAATGTGGAGTATTTAGCAAACAAACATGTATCTCTAGAGTAGGTGTGGACGTATATTATGTATATACACGTATATTATGTGTCTTTCTGGTAAACTTGGTTGTTGTGATTGCTTTCTAGAACGTGGTTGCGGCTAGAATAATTGGTGAGATTAAGACTCTTGGCTTCCAAAACCGAAGAGCAGAACTTGTATCCATGGTGACTCCACGAAGGCGCGACACCTGGCAAAGCTCATCGGAAACATCTTGTCAGCCTTTCAGAAATGTACTAAGGAATAGAGGCAGGCTGATGAAAAATCCTTTGAAAAGCAGCCCATGAGTGATAGGAAACTTGAAAAATCCAACAAAACACATTTTCATTTCTCAGGTGCAAGTCATTGTGGGAGCAAAGATGAACAAAATATAATCAGGGCTCTCAAAATATAATCAAAAAGAAAAAGTCACATGTATAAACCTCACAGCCAGTGGAAGAAATGGCCAGTGTAAGTCAGACACCAAGTAGAAATGTTCCTGGGGGGAGAGATTTGAGTTGGGGCTTGAGCAAATGGCAGTATTTTTAAGGGCCTTTGGTAGGTGGGGGCTGTTAGAAAAAATGTGATTAAATGCTGGGCGTGGAGGTGACTCCATCAGCAGTGTCCCCTGATGCTGCCCCACCCGCCAGCCCACAGACTGACCCGCACATTCAGGGGTTTGAAGGGATCTACTCTGCGGGCCGATGGCCTTTGTGTATTAATCCGGTGGCCAGCTTTCATGCGCTGCCCTTTCTGATGTTCCTGCAGAAATTGAGACTGCACTGAGAAAGCCTTCCTTTAGCTCTTCGGTCTCTGAAAATTCTTCTTTTCTCCCTGGCTGTCCTCAGACGTATATGTCCCTCACCTGTTCTCTCTGAGTGCTGTGTGTCGCCACTAGGACGAGCCTTAGGCAAATAAATGTTATTGCCCCTGAAAACGGAAAGGAAACTTCGGGCTCTTCCCCTCTGCACCCTGCTGCAAACGCCCTGCTGTTCTCTGTCCCAGGAAATGTCCTAGTTGTTGCTCTAGCGGCTGAAATCAGAAATTCGGGAGTCAGCCTTCACCTCCTCTCCTCAATGCCACCTGCCCAGGGCATCCACACACAGGTCCACTTCACCTCCATGTGTCCCTCCAGTCCGCCTCTCCCCTCTCTCCCTCCAGCTCCTCAGCTAGACCGGTTCGTTTTGCTTTGTGAAGCGCAGCTTGCTTCTTCCTATCCTGCCCATTTTGGGACATGCAGTACAAATCATTTGGAATTTTCGATCGCTCTCAGCCCACAATTCAAAACCACTCCTTTCATACAGTCACTCAAATGCAACTGTTTTGAGGGTGACTTCTACAGTCCTCCACTTTTATCTTGGTCCTGTCTTATAGTTCCTGGTGTTCTCCTTCACATTAACAATCACAATCGTAGTGAAAATATCAATTTATTCAGTACTGAATAAGTTCATTAATGACAACTGGACTGTAAGTTATAGGAGGCCAGAATTTTCTATCTTATGCTGATGCATAATAAAACTTCAGTCTGATGTTATGAGTCGGTAGCAGGGTAAATGAATGAATAAACGAGAGGCAGGATATCTGGAGGGGCAATCACTTAGGCTGTGCTGATGCAGAGGCGGTTAGTCTGCATTAGATGGAAAAGTTTTGAGGATGGTAAGACAACGCTTGTAATGAAACCTGTCTGCTTCCCGGCTTTGGGGGTCTAGGGAGAGGGAGAACCAAGGGAACTCTCACTCCAAGTTGGCTGGTTTGTTCTTTGGCCGTTTAGGTGAGAGGTGGTCAGGACTCTGCAGAGAGCAGGGAGTAGCAGCAGGGAGGGAGCCTGAGGGGAGAGAGCGGTTTCATGGCAGGTAATGTAAATACACTGTTCTCATGGAAACTCCAGTCTGGATAATTCTGTAACTACTATTATGGACTCCCGGATTCCTGTTTGAGCCAGTGGACTGCGATGGATGAATACGTATTATTCTGAGGTTCAGAGTGTTGGAGATGCAGCCAGAGGAAGCTCCAGGTCCCTTGTACTTCCTGTGTTCCCTGCTTTCCAGACGCACCTTCGTTATTCTCTGGGCGTTTCCTTACAGACTCCCACAGAAGTACAAACTTGCTCCAGGGTCATCTTGTCTTTTATTTTCCTCTCCAGGCTTGAAGTTTGCTTTTTTTTTTTTTTTAAACAAGCATTATTGTTTTTCTTTAGTAGACAGCACTATTAGAAATCAAAATCTGGGTACTAGGCGTGTGTTTGTTATGAACTGAACTATGTCCCCTCCCCAGTTATGTGTCAAGTCCTGACTCTCACAGTACTGGTGTGTGTTTGGAGACAGGCTGCATGCAGTTCACAAAGGCTACCTGAGGTTGTGAGTGTGGCATCCTGATCCAGTGGGATTGCTGGTCCTATACAGAGAGGCAGAGACTCTCTCTCTCCACAGACATGTGTGAGGGAAGAGGAGAAGCCCGTTGGTAACAGAGATAAGGCAGCTGATTTGGAAGAAATCCCTCATCAGAAGTGAGTCAGGGGAATATTCATCTTGATTATTCAGCTACGGAACTGAGAAATGAATTTCTGTTCTTTAACCCACACAGGCTGTGGTGTTTTTGTTATGGCAGCCCAAGCCAGCTAAGGGGGTGTGGATGCATGTGGGTGTCTGTCTATCTGTTTATTTGTCTATCTGCTTATCTACATACCTGGGGGAGAGGGGAGGTGGAGAGAGAAAGGAGGGAAGGAGGAAGAGAGGGAGGGAGGGATGGAGCAAGAGAGAGAAGAGAGAGAGAGAGAGAGAAGACAGAGAAATAAAAGAGAGAGAGAAGGGAGAGAGACAGAGGACAGAGAGGAGAGAGAGAGAAGAGAGAGGGAAAGGAGAGAGACAGAGGAGAGAGAGATGAGAGAGAGAAGAGAGAGAGCATTTACTCTGGGAATATGTCCCAAGATCCCCAGGGGATGCCTGAAACCTCAGCTATACCAAACCATGTGTGTATATATATATGTGTGTGTGTATTTAGATATATATTTAATGATATAAATTTATATTATTATATAAATGTGCATATCTATATAGAGATAATAAACGTGTGTATATATTACACATACATGTAAATTTATGCAAACACCTTTACACCTATATTGCTCTACCTTTCTAATTCACTATTCATCTAAACCACGAGTCGTGACTGATATCCGGTACCAATTCTGATCTAACACCGCAGGACTCATTCAGTTCCCTCCTGTCCATGTCGGTCCTCCTCCGACCATGAGAAACCTGACTGTCGTCATTAGTACACTCATTAATTTCCCAATATGCCTGTGTGTAAATGTCTGTCATTGTCACCGCTGTCCTTTGCCCCGGTAAGTTCCGTTCCCCACCAGGACGAGCTCCCAGGCGAGCCTGACCCAGCAGACTCCCCGCCGGCTGCCTTCCTCTGCAGAACCCTTCCCGGCTCTGTCTGGGCTCCAGGCCGCGTCTGCTCACCTCGCAGCACAGACCCCGCCTCCTTCCAGGAGGGTCAGGAAACCCCGCACTCGGTCCCCCACCCCACGGCGGCTCCAGTCTCGTCCAACTGCCCAAACTCACATCGTTCAGACCTACCTAGTAGCCTTTGGGGAGAACTGTAGGGAAAGGCAAAATCTATACTCTGTAAATTGATTTCTATAATATGTCACTAACATTTCCCCTGTTATCACACGATCTTCCACTACATGACTTTTATGTTAGTCCATTTTGTTAACGTCCCTATTTTGGTAGAATGTTCTACTATGTTAGTCATTGCAGATATTAAGAGGGTAAATTTGATTTCATGTAGATTGTATAATCCATGCACATCATATGGCATTTTTTCATGCCTTTAGGAAGAGAAATATACTTTGAGTGGAGGCATTCTGGTTTGAGGCTTGGTTTATCTGTATGACTGTCCATGCCCAGTCTCAGTTTCTCCTCTTCTAATGAGGGACGACACTGTGTGTATTTTCTCATTAGGGATTGGGTGCTATTTATTTCTCCTGCCTGGAACACTCTGCTCTAGGATGGAAAATTTGTTTGATTGTTTAGGTCTCAATCTCTAAAGAAATGGCATTTATGTAGGGATTTTTCTTTAGTTCTTTAGTGGGTTTAGTGTATGAAAGCCTTAATTAGCTGAGAAAGTGATTTTATCCCTTAGTAATGTTCCTCTTACATAGTGTCTTCCTGCGGATGCCTCCCATCTTGGGCCCTGTAGCCATGGGTGGCAGTATGCCTGCCATATGATAAGCTCTTCATAAATATTGGTGTAGTGAGTTAATGAGTTGATCGTAATGGAGGGTGAAAATAACATTTAACACTAGTAATCATGTAAGCTTAATAAACATAATGCCCTTACTAGAAATTCTCCCAAGTTTTGGGAAAGAGATGAATATGGTAATTATAGTGAAGTGATGCCAAGTAGCAAAAGCACTTCGAAAAAAATTGTATGGGTTATAATATGTAACACATAGCTCTCTCCACACTCCTTCTCATGGAATTTAAGGCTCAACATTTAAAGTTTTCTCACCTCAAGCATATTGTGTGGAAAAATGCTGAAACAGAGATCTTCTCCAACTGTGGTTCTCCTAGCCCCGGTTTATTCATATTCTCAATTTGCAAATCTACTTAGGGTTCTTTTCTCATCATAATCCCAATTTGGCAGGCAATTAATAACCCTGATTCTACCTCATGGCTTTATTTCACCTTTACAGTCCACTAATAATGACTTCATTTCCCCTCTGTGTTTCCAATTCAGATTTCCATGGAGGAGAATTTCTGGTCCTGTTACCTGCTAAAAAGTCACAGGGCTCTTTCACACCTATTAGGGGCTGACGGACATGTCACCAGGTTAATATCAGTTAGGTCTGTGGATGGCACAGTTTTATGTAGAAAGGACCATAGTTAAAGAAGTCATTAAAAGTAGTATGTCTACTCAAGTATAAGAAGAAGAAGAAGAACAACAACAACAAAAACAACAACATTAAGAACTTCGATAATAGAACTGTCAACTCAAAGAAGCCAAAAACCCTCATTGGAAGAAGGATAGCCTATTTAACAAATGGTGCTGGAAAAATTGGCTAACCACATGTCGAAAATTAAAACTAGATATATGTCTCTCACCATGTACTAAACTCAAATCAAAGTGGATCAAAGATCTTAACATTAAAACAGAAACATTAAATTTACTGGAGAATAGAATAGGAAGAACCCTCGAAGACATAGGTGTAGGAAAAAAATTTATGAACAGAACCCAGACTGCACAGGAAACAATACAAAGAATCAGTGCTTGGGACCACATGCTATTAAAAAGCTTTTGCACAGCAAAAGAAATCACCAATAGAGCAGGGCAAAAACCCACAGACTGGGAAAAAATTTTTGCTAGCTATTCATCAGACAAAGGTCTAACATCTAGAATATACAAATAACTCAAAAAAATTAAACCTCCCAAATTTAAAGACCCAATCCAAAAATGGGCAACCGAAATGAATAAACATTTCTCAGACAAAGAAATAAAAATGGCAAATAAATATATGAAGAAATGTTCAACATCACTAGTCATTCGAGAGATGCAAATCAAAACAACGTTAAGATTCCACCTCACTCCAGAAAGAACCGCGTATATGGAAAAATCAACCAATAACAAATGCTGGCGGGGCTGTAGGGAAAAAGGAACCCTCCTCCACTGTTGGTGGGAATGTAGACTGGTCCAACCACTGTGGAAATCAATATGGAGATTCCTCAAAAAACTGCAATTGGAGGTTCCATTTGACCCAGCTATTCCCCTACTGGGGATCTTCCCAGAAGAATTAAAATCATCATACCACAAGGACATATGCACCACCATGTTCATAGCAACACAATTTGTAATAGCTAAGTCTTGGAAACAGCCTAAATGCCCAACAACCAATGAATGGCTAAAGAAAATGTGGTTTTTCTACACAATGGAGTACTACACTGCCATAAAAAAGGATAAACTAGAGTCATTTGTATGTAAATGGATGTTCCTTGAGAACATACTCTTAAGTGAAATAAATCAGACACTCATGAGTACACATCGAATTGTTTCTGATATGAGAAACCATAACTGTAAATAAAGACAAAGAGGTGTAATAGATATTATATAAAAGGAAGATGGTGTGCAGAGGAGAGGAGTACTAGAAAGAAAGAAGGGGAAAAGCAGAAAGGCAACAGGAGAAAGAGAGGGGAAAGGGAAAATATGGAAAATGATGAATAAACCTGCTGTAAGTAGGGAGGGAGGGAGCAGAGGGGAGGGGGGAAGAGGGGGGAGAACCAAGATGCACCATGTATAGGTACAGAATAAATGTAATGAATGTGACCATTGTATGTAGAATGTACCAATACATGTTCTTGGTTTAAAATAAAAAAAAAATAGAACTGTCAACTGAATGGTACAATGACACTGTCACTGGACGGGCTCTGAGGAGGCCCCCAAGAGCAGATAGGGACCTCTACTCGCCTGACGCACAGGGTGGGCTGCAGGCTCCGTGATGTGAGCACTGCGGGATGCTGCAATGGGGGTGCAGAAACGTTCATTAGGCGTAAGGAGGCTGAGCCCCATTATTGCCTGGGGAATGGAGTCTTTGTGTGTTCCGGGGGTGCCTCCAAGTCCCCTAGGGTGTGTATTCCTAGAAGCGGTCAGGTTGTCAGCTGGGCGGAGAGGGCTAGTCAAAGTGCAAACCACGGAGTTTAGAGCTGCTCTGCCCGGTGAGAGTGCAGCTTCTGCGAAGATGGACCTCGGTGGGATTTGGGAATCCGTGGTAGGAACAGAAAGCATAGAGTCAATTTAAAGTTGAACAGCACAGGTCCAACTTACAGGCTCATTCTACCTTTAGACCATTATGGATTATTGTTATTATTACTATTATTATACTGAGTTTCCTGGAAGGGAAAAGTCAGTACAATTTTGGGTAACTTTGATTGTGTCCTAAAGCTGCAGTTTCTTAAAAGTACAATTGTAGAACTATGATTTTCCTTGTCTCCTTTCAACCTACACCATGAGATCAAAATATATGGTGAATGTTTAGATTCCAGTAAGTTTTTTGGATTAAAAGACACATCACCATTAATCCTCCTCAGAATACCCCCCACCCCAGCAAACACACTTATTTCATCCTCCTTGCCACTTTCTAAAGCAGCCCTGCAAGTCTTCTTCCATTAGTGTCTTTTTGAGGGATACTAAGAAATCTGGTGAATGTGGCTGCTGAGTGCCGTTCAACAAAAAAACAGACTCATAAAACATTAAGGTGCCTCCTCATTCACCGTATTCACTGGCTTTGGCCTTGTGAAACTTCAGGCTCTTCCCCAAAGTCAAAATGACTATGAGAGGTAAATGCTCCTAAAGACACCAAAGAGGACTCCAGAATTACTTCAGAAAGAGGCGAGATTGATGGGTAAGTGTGTTTGATGTGACAGGGAGTATTCTGAGGCTGATTAATAACAATTTGTCTTCTACTGTAGTTTTTAGAAATATTTAAACTTTCATCACAATTTTTTTATCACCTTGTTTTAGTTAGATTTTCAGAACCAATGCTCTTAAGAGAGCAGATTTAATGGAGGACATTTACAGATCACAATATTCACCCAGAAGCCAAATGCAGGAAGTGCCGAATGTCCACCTAGGCACTGGAGACCCAAAAGATCCAATTGAGGGCTGGGAGCCCACAGCACTGACTCACATACCTCCGTGTCTGCACATGATGGCTGGAGCCAGGATACGATGCTCGCAGCAGAGATGACAACCAGAGCTCCTCCGAAGCAACAGCAGCCATCCTCGACGACAGCAAGGCCCCGAGCTCCGTCCAGGACAGCCGAGTTCCTCTTGGAAGAACCAGCCGCAGCAGAGCTTCTCCTGGGAAACAGCCCGCCAACTAGCTACAGCTCCTACTCTGCCTTATGGCGCATCACAACAACCCTCAGGTGGATCTCGTACGCCCAGCATCACACCAACTCAGTCCGGCTGGGTGCTCTGGCTCAGGTTGACCCTATTAGGTCCACCACACACCTCATATCTTTTTTCTGTGCTATCTCAATCATGGTTACATGAGAGATTCAGAATATCTAATCACTTTTTAATTGATCTATAAATTGCCAATGCCACAGTGAGTTTCATTCTTCACTTGTGGGATGTGTAATGTTTGTTTTAAATGCTTTCAAGTATGGAAAGCAGCTTGCAGTCTGTATAGCCTTATTCATTTCAGGGTCACAATTATCTACCAGATATACCTTGCTCTATTCTGCTTTTCAAGTTTTTACTATGATAATTCCTGCTACACTGCATTAAATAATAGTGTAGATTTTTATTTTCCTTGAGAAAATATCTCTTACCCCCCTACAAATACTGATTTCTGTGTCAATTTAATGACTATTACTTACATGTAGTATTTTTATAAATTATAGAAAATGGAAGGCATACTCCTGAAAATCATTTTTATTTTCAAAATATACACACATAAAGATTTGTGGCAAGTATCCTTCTTATATATTTTTCCAAGCTGGGAGTGGAGGTGAGGAGAAGCCCAAGAAAGATACTGCAGCTGCTTATTTAAATACTTTTCAGTTGTTTTGTACCTTCAGCTTTTCTAATCTTTTCGAGACAATTTAGATAATGTTCAATGTCCTCAATAGTTTACTCTTTTGTTTAGATTTTCAAAATATATAGCAAACTATGATAAATAATATTCTTAACTAGTTTTCAAATCTCCACCCTAGCTGTGGTAAAAGTACTTTCTAATTTCTAAGATAGTATAAAGTTTCTATTGCTGGTTTATTTGTAATTTCTTGAATTAAATGTCCAGTCTTGGTACCAGATGAAGGTCCCAGAGTGCTTCTTTTCAGGTCCTTGGTATCCTGACAAAAAGAATTGGATGGAGGCACAGAGAAGGCCACAAGGGTGGAGACTCACTGAAGGTGGAAGAGGAACAATCTACAGGGCAGGAGCAGCTGTAGAAGGAAGCACAAGGCTGCCTTGAGGAGAAAGGCAAAAGGGCCTTTAGGATCCACAATACCTGAACTGGCCCCACCTTGTGTCAATATGGCATTGGAACAATCACCCTACCAGAAAGTCACTGGGCCTTTGTAACCAGATGTAAGCCAGATGTAAACCATCCAATCAAAATACTTCGTTGTCTTCCCACCAATAGTGAATGATCAGGAACAGGGTCTTTTGATTGGCTGTGCCCGTGTGGACATGAAGCACTGGGGACAACATCTTCTGATTGGTCCTGTGACTAGCACCAGATTCAGATGAAGGGTTAGGAAAAGTGCTTTTCTGATTGGTCCTCTGAGTGGTGCTGAACTCAGATGAAGGACTGAGAATATGACTGTCTGATTCTCCTGTGTGCATTGCTCGGGACCCGTAAGCCTGGAGTCATTTAGCGTAGGTGCAGCGTACAATGCGGGTCTTCTCCCTATAGGAACCGAGGGCTCACCGGCTAGCTGTGGGTTTCTGTGACTTCCGACACATTCCCCCCAGTTTTGCCCAACCCTAATTTCTACCTCGGTTTGGTTATGTCATTCATTTTATTGTTCAACAGTAAGACCACAAAGACAAAAACTGACCCTGTGTGAAGCTTTGGCTATTGATTGATGGAATGGAAGGGCCTGCAAGTTAAGTGTGGATTCAGATATTATTCAGAAGACAGTTAAAATATTTTACTATTGTTTAGGATTTTACTTAAATGTATTTTCCCCAGCTATTTGAATTGTGAGTTAGCGAATATGGCCTATACAATATTGGTTAGCATTGCATACATGTTTACATGTACAACACCGGTCAGCACTGTGTGTGTGTGTGTGTGTGTAAACTAACCATCACCGTTTTAAATGAATGCAAAAAAAAAGGGTTGTGCGCAAATGGGAAGAGTCTTTTTTATTGTTTACAATATGTCCTTTGATAAATCAGTAATCAAATCAATCTCTTTAGGTGTATTAATCAGATCATCTCTATCTTATTTATTTATTATTATTTACTACTTATTTATCTGCCAGATAAATAAGGCCACAAAGTTTTTGTCTGCAGCTACTGAGCTCTGCTGTTTGGTGCAGGAGCGCTGAGAGCCCGTCCGTGAGTAAACAGCCAGGCGGTGGCCCAGAAACCTGGACCCTTGCTCCTCTCCCCTCCTTTACTTCTGCCTTCTTGACCTGTTCACATCCAATATTAAATTCAAATGTGGTATTTTCCAGAACTCTCATTATGAATGTGTGTGTCCATTATCTGGTGTTTGTTTCTTAACAGAAGAACAGAGACAGAGTTTACACACAAAAATCCAGCTGTGGAAGGTGACTGAATCATGGAATGCTGCAGCTCAGCGTGACAGAAGGAGAGGAGGCTGGTGGAAGACGCTGGCCCGGGCGGATGTGGCTGCAGACGCGGCTCCCAGGGTGCAGCCCCCCCCCCCCGGCTCTTCGCCGCAACCCTGCCATGCGCGGCTTCGCCTCATTCTGCCTCTCCGCCATGCCGGCCTGCCTTGGAGCCAGCTGACTGTGCACTGTAGACACAATGCCCCCAAACTCGCCTCCTTTGAGTTGCAGGTGGAGATGTGTCTCAGAGATGAAAAAGTGACCAAGACAAGTATTATTATTCCTATATCCGGCTTTATTTCTGTTGTCCTAGTCTTTGTTTTCTGGTAGTTTAGTAGCTCGAGTGTGACGTTAGGATAAAAGGGTGCTGCTGACCAGGGGACAGACTCTAGGGTGTCTCCCCCCGGCGTCTGCTTCTTGAGGCTCCTGTCTCTGCCTCGTCCTTCCCTTGAGTGTGGGTGTGACCTATGACCTTCTTATAACCAACAGAATACAGCAGAGGGGATGGAACATACGTGATTAGCTGAATATGTTTGCGGTGCCTGATCTTAAAATCTTCTGCTTGCGCTCCCTTCACCCTCATTGGCTTTATAAAAGTAACCCAGCATTGTAGATCATCAGTGTTGGGTGACTCACGAAGAGGAGACTCAGGGTGGCCTATAGAAGAGGAGACGCAGGCTCCGGGTGGCAGCAAGCAAGAACTACAGCCTTCGGTTTTAGAGCTGCAAAAACTGATTTTTTCGACAACAGCAGACCTTTTTCCAAGCAAGCCACCTGAGACTGGAGGCCTGAGACAGCCTGATCTTAATTCTGACAGACTCTCAACAGAAGACACAGCAAAGCCAGGCCAGGTTCCCAAGTCTCAGGAGCTGCAGGATGCTCATGGGCTTTTATAGCAGATCACTGATGCAGCGGGCATCTTGGTTTACTTCCTGCATTTAAGGAACGTGCCTCTAGAGTTCCTCGACTAGCAATGATGTCTTTGGACTGAATTTATGCCAAGTAGATTGTGTGGCCCAGAAAACGCTTTCCAGAATTGAGGTGAAATGAATAAAAAAGGAAAACAAATGAAAACACCAAAATAAACGCCCAGGATATAATGTCATATAAAGAAGGAAGACGTGTTGGTAGCGCTGCACTTTTCCTTGAACCCTGTTTTATCTCTTCTGTTCATTCTACATTGCTCCTGACTTTACGTCCGCGGCTTTTTCAAGTCTTTACCCACACAGAGTTTGAGGATCTCTATTGCAAAGTCACACTGAAAATATCCCTTTAATAATATGATTCTGCTGACCTGTGAAACTGCATTTTCTCTAACTTAAATCTTTAATAGAAGCGTGAATAATTAAAGATCAAGAATATCATAAAGTCAGTTTCCATATAGAGGAGAAGCTTAGTGAGATGACATCTAAAATCCCATCATAGGTGAAGAGTTTGTTGTATCAGGTAAGAAATAATTTCAAATCAAGCTTAGCTCTGATTCCAGGAGATACAGTTCAATCCAGTGTTTTTAACTTTTGGTGTTGTTTTTAAAATTTATATAATGAAGATTGCTTTTCCTCGAGAACACTAATGACATGTAAGATCATTCTAACAAAGAATTACTGAGAAAAATGTTATTGAGTTACGTTCCATGGAACATCTCTATTCCACTTACAATAACATTTAACACAAGTTAGGCCTTGAAGTTTGAGATAGCAAATACTACTTTGCCACCTAGTGTTGTATCTTGGCACTTCCTTTAGAACAAAGCCTGTTCAGTACTTGTAAGTAATGTATGAAATATACATTGCTTACATTGTAATGTGCTTACTTCGTTCATGTTTATGATAAAATGATTTTGGGAATCATTCGGTGTATCCCTAATACACAAAATATTTTTATTAAACTACATCAAACTTGTGAAATGTAAAATTCTCACCTCAAATACTCAAAAAGAGTCTCTTGCTAAATAATCTTTATTTTCAGCATTAAAATAATTGAACCTGGGGGTTGGGGACTTAGCTCAGTGGTTACAGTGCTTGCCTTGCAAGCACAAGGTCCTGAGTTCGATCCCCGGCACCCCAAAAAAAAAAAAAAAAAAAAATAATTGAACCTGTACTATTATTTTTTAAAAACAATTTTACAAAGGTGGGAAGATTGTATTTCCCATAGAGATATAAAAATGAAGACATGTTTCTTTAATTTGATCAAACTGGTGAGAGGTTAAAACTAGCTCAGGGGAGAAGCAGAGAACTAGAGACAGGTGGAGTCAAATGAACGTGGGAGGGGAAGGCAGTTAGCTCTGTCTACAGTGCAAGGAGGTCAGTACGACCTCTTCTAGACAAGGAGAACTTGTGTGTCGGCAGACAATTGTACATCTGCATTGATATCCCCCATCTACAATTTACCGTTATAAACTAGGTACCACAGAATCAGATCAGATTATCTTGGCACATGTGTCGGGCTTTCACTGAGAAAAAGAAGTTCCCATCCATTGAACAAACACTGCCTCGTGTTGCGGATTCCCCCCTCAGCACAATTGCGCACTGTACTGTCCAAGGACACTTTGGATCTAGAACCCACAACCGTTCACACATTAGTCACGTCCAGTTTCTGCTCCTCTTGCTTGGTAGGCATGAAATTTACAACCCATTTTCTCCTCTCACAATGTCTTGTGTTCCAGCGAGTACTCCTAGTGTTTTTTTTTCTAATTTTAAGTTCGATTTAATAATTAAATTGGCACACAGAATTGTACATATTTATGGAATACATGTTAATACATGTATACAATGTGTAATGTTGTGTAATTGTACATATTTATGTGTAATTGTACATATTTATGGAATACATGTTAATACATGTATACAATGTGTAATGATCAAATCAAGATAGCTCACATCTCCATTTTTAAAAAAAGATGTATCACGTTTTTGTGTTGGGAAACCTTTGAAGCCCTGTCTTTTGGTTCTTCATAAAATACATAATAATTTGTTGTAATCCATAATATCCTACCGTGCCGCGGAACCCCAGGACTTACCCCTCTCATCTGGTGTTATTTTGGTCCCTCGCAGCTCTCCTTAGCCTCCAGGGACCACTCTTTGTTGTTCAGCTCCCACAGAGAGGGAGCATGTGTGTACTTGTCTTTGCATGCCTAGCTGATTTCATTTAACAGAATGTGCTTCAGTTCCATCTATGTCAATGCCGATGACAGGATTCCATCCATTTTTCCAGATAAACAGTATTCTGTTACGATTATATCACATATTCTTTCTGTGTTGATGGTTATCACATCTGCTTCCATATCTTCATCACTGTGCATAGTGCTGTGACGAGCGTGGGAGTGCCCGTATCTTTTCGATATGTTGATTTCCTTTCCTTAGGACGCGTACCCCGTAGTGGCATAAATAGACCCTGTGGTGATGACCCGAGGTCCCTCTTCTTCATATCCTCGCCAGCATTTGTTATTTTTTCTTTTTAATGGCAGCCCTTCTTCTTATGGGTATGAAACCACATTCCTTCTGGCTGTGATGTTGTGTTTCCCCGGCGATTAGTGACGCGGGGAGCCTTCCAGGGCTTCTGACACAGGCTGCGAGAGTCTCCAGTCTGGAACAGTGACTAACCACAGAGCCCGAGCATTCAAGTCAGCCACAGTGCTTAAATCAGAGTTCTTGAGAGCGTGTTCTAAGAAGTACTTTCAAGGCTACCCAAGGCAATTCTAATGCATAGCCAGGGCTGAGAACTGTGGAAGACGGGACGGGGGCTGCAACCCTGATCGCACATTAGACTCATTACAAGCATCTAAAGACCTTTTTCAACAACTGCTGATATCAGCTGGGCTTGGCTATGTTCTTGTCAAAAGTTTCTTTTGGAGTTTTAACTCTGGTTGATATAGTTGTGAATAATTCGTTCCTTGCTCCCTGAGGGTGCAAGTGGGGGAATAACTAAGAACGTCAGAGGCCAAATGAGTCTGGAAGGAGACCAGAAAGGGTTGGACCAAGCGGTGCAGCCCAACAGAGACAAGTCTGGGTGCGGGGCCGCAGGGTGGGTGCCGGAGAGCAGATAGCACTGAGCAGGATGTGCTGGAGCCTGGGAGCCCTTCAACGAAATGGTGTTCACAGAAAAAGATTGGTGCGCAGAGTGGCAATTAGCACTTCTGAAGTGAAGCACGAAGTCATTGTCAAGCCCAGCACAGTGGACCTCCCAACACAAGACGTCTCATCTTGGCAAAGACTTAATCAAGTGTTAACTCGAGGCTCTATAGTGTTCAGGAGATCGTGGAACTTGGTCAGCTTGTGTAACTGAAACTTCACTGAATAACAACCCTGCAATTCCCTTTACCCCAACCCTCCGTCGGTCAACATTCTAATCAGATTCTGTGAGTCTATTTTAGAAACCGGCCATAAGTGAAATGATGCAGTATTCATCCTTATGCGATTGTTTATTTCACTTAACAAAATGTCCTCCAGGTTCATCTATGTTGCTGTATGTGGCAGACTATCCTTATGTAAGGTTGAGTAGCATTTCACGGTGTATGTACATGTGTGTATAGTAGACTACGTGCATATGTATTTGTGCGTATAGCACATTTTCTTTGTTCGTCTGTCATGGATGTTTGGGTTGCTTTCACTTTTGAGCTGATTTGAGCAATGCTGTCATGAAAACGAGTGCAGACGTCTCTCTTCAGGATCCTGATTTTAATTCTTTCTCATACTCAAAATTGAGATTATCAGGTTATACGGTAGTTCCTTTTTTGATTTTTTTCTTTGAGGTGCTTCTGTACTGTTTTGCATAGTGGGTGCACTGTCTTGTATCCTATCAACCACATAAAAGGGTTCCAATTTCTCTGCATCTTTGCCAATACTTGCTAGCTTTTATTTTGCTTTGTTCCTGTAGCTATACTGACAGGTGTGAAGTGATATCTTATTGTAGTTCTGATTTGCATTCATCTTGGGAAGTTTTGGAAGCAATAACATCCAGATCTTATATCTGCAGATTCTGATTGAGTTGATTTGAGTGAGTCCTAGCTATCAACACTTGTCACCATTTCTCTAGGTGATTTTAGTGTGTTACAGGGCTGCGCCTCTCTGCTCTAGAGTCAGTCATTCTGAACCCTGGCTGTGTTTTAGAGCAGTGATTCTAAGCCTACATCATAACCATCTAGAGGCTCATTAAAACACAAATCACCGAATTTGCATTTTAAACAGATTCTCAGGCAATAACGGTGCTGTCCATTGGTCTAGGAACTACACTTCGAGAACTACTATTCTAATAGAGTCCTTTCCTTTAAGTGTCACATTGACTAAAACTGTACATAAGATAGTATTTACCAGATTCTTCTAATTATTTCCAGAGGAAAAAATGTTTATCTGCGTGTATGAGCGGTTATTTATTCTTTTTCAATATACAAAGAGATAACATTTCATTATCAATTTCCGATGTCATTTTTCTAAAATTAAAAGTTGTTTGCATATCCTCAGAACATAAGACAGTAGAGTGTTTTGTGTATTAGAAAAAATAGACCCGGACTGAAAACTTGGAACAAATGAGCCACAAATTGGTAGAACTTGGTGCGAACTGTTGCAGCTATACTTTTATGGAGAGTTAATGACAACAGTACTTGATGCAAAACTTTGTTAAACTAAGAGAATATGGCCAATTACCTTAGTACTCTTTGAAACTGTTCATTTAGTGTTGAATAAAATGTGTGCCAAGTCACAGATTTTGATGGGCCTCTGCATTTGGCCCAGTAGAGCAAAATGAGTTTAATCACAATAAGTAAGCTTTGGTTGGGTGCAGGAGGACCTGTGGCCTATGAACCAATTAAGCCACGACCTGCTGAGTAGTTGGTTCATTAAACCGTAGCCAACTAAGTTGTTTTCTATGCCTCAGTTTCTTCTGCAGATGCTGTTGATCACTCATTGGCTAGAGTCCTCGAATCCGCTCGGGCTCTGGGAGCCGCACAGGTGACATCATTTTTGTTTTGCTTTGCTTTGTTTAAGCACACGCTACCGAATTTAACTGATTTCAGGAATTGTCCTTTTGGCGCTTGTGTTTGAGTAGTACGATTTCATAGATGGCTCTTAAAGTTTGACAGTTATTACTTTAAAAAAATAGGTTCTACTTGATTAACAAGTTGTTTGACCTTGATCTAGTCATTCAAACTATTATGCTTAGTTTTATTTGAAAAATGTTCTGTTTCTTTCCTTCCATGTATTTTTTAAAATTTTTTTGAGAATAGGCATGGTATAAATATCAAATGATATTTGAAATCTCTAAAAATAATTATATGTGTACACTCGTGGTGGATTGTCCAGCTTATGAAATTTTTTACCATGCTCTTTAAAATCTTCATGTGTCCTTTTGTGACATATCTTATCTTTTTGCTCAGAGAAAATATTATTCTGAATTTAGTGCTTATGATTCCTTATTTGGTTTCATAGATTTGCCACATATTCTTGTTTCACCAAAGGATGTTCATTTTAGTATGCTCTAAACACACAGATCGGATACTCCATATGTTTTCTTTTCTGTGATAGGCAATTTCTTTGTTGCTATTTTAGAGAAACAAGATTGTGCATGTACAATTTTTTATTAGAGCTGATAAAAATAATGTTTACATGCAAATAAAAATTATTACAGCAAAAGATGCATTTCCATTAATCCCCCTTGCTTCAAACACACCTATTCCATCTTCCTTGCAACCTTTTGAAGCAGGCCTGGAGTCCTATTTCATGAGTGTCTTTAGGAAGTGTGATAAAAAGTTATGGTAAATGCTGCCATCAAATGCCATCGAAGGGAAAAGCAGGCTCATAAAAACATCATGGAATACGCTCATCTACCTTATCACTGGATCTGGCATTGGGGAACTTCTGACTCTTCCCCAAAGTCAAAATGACCAGAAAATGTAAATATTTTGAACTGGGCATTGAGGCAATCGCGACAAGGAAACTAAAGACACCCATGAAAGAGGAGTCCAGGGCAGCTGTAAAAAGTGGCAAGAATGATGGATGAGTGTGTTTGAGGTGAGAGGGAGATTAATGGCAATGTGTCTTTTATTGTAATCACAACAAAAGTTTTTTAGAACTTTAAACACACGCTGTAGTTTTTGATCATGCCATATATATCTGTGGGTGTATACACACAGACACGTATGCATAACTACATAAGTATGTATGTGCATATATAAATTTATATGGGTCTAATTTCTAAAGATTGAATAGGTTCTGAAAGAGAGCCATGTCATAAAAATAGAAATATCTATTTCATCATTCAAAAACACATATTGACCTTTCACTTTCAGACATAAGCTAGATCTTCAGCAAACAGAAAGAAGAAAATAAAGATCAGAACAGAAATTAATGAAATACAGAATAGAAAAGCCACAGAGAAAATAAATCAATAACATCCAAAGTTGGTTCTTCCAATTAACGTAATGTGCAAAGTACTAGCTAGACCAAGGAAATGGGTGAGAAATAGAATCAGGAATGAAAGGGGTCAAGTGCTTTGGGAATCAGTGTGAGGTTTTTCAGAATGTGACACAGAGTTACCATGTGACCAGCATTTCGATTCCTGGGTCTACACCTGATTGAAACAAAAGCATTTGGCTACACAAAAACTTGCGTAAAAATGTCCAGAGAAACATTATTCACAACAGTCGAAAAGTGAAAATGATCTAAATGACCACTGACAGATGACAGGAGTAATAAAATACGATACCTTCACAGAGCGCAGCATTGTTTGACCGTAAGAAGGAATGAAGTACAGATTCATGTAGCAGCTTGGATAAACCTTGAAATCAAAATAGTCAGTAAAAAAGAAAAAGCCTTGAGGGCATAATGCTAAGTAAAAGAAAAAAATTCTGGCATATGGTTTGATCCCATTTATATGGAATGTGTCGAGTAGACAGATGTATGGAAACAGAAACTAGATTAATGGTTGTCAAGGGCATAGTACCTGGCAGACCTTAGTTGAAACACCACTATGTTCTTATTAGTTTTGGGACTGCAGATACACTTACTTAACATTTTTACTTCCTAATTTGTAAGATTAGAATGATTTTTGTGAACATCTAATAAGTCAAATTATAGAAAGACGCTAGCCTGGAAAGTGAAGCAGCTTAATATGGAGAGGAATTTTTATCTTGCTTCATTTGTTAAATTATCACCGACTATGCTTTGATGGCTAAAAGAAGAAGAGCAACAATAAGAACATTAAATATATTTTCACCCTCACCCAAATGCCAAATGTAACTTGCTGAGAATTTAGAACCTTTTAATTTGTACACACAAGCATCACTAACAGAGCCTTTTGGGATACAAAAGAAAAGGAGAGACTTATATGTGAATGTGCACTTTCTGTGCACTGGCCCACCCTGGTGTGAGCATTTCCATTTGAACCTCGCTCTCAGACAGGGCCAGAGAATATGAATGGCTTCCAGCTGCCTTTCTGACCTAGCAACCACCTGGCACAGCTCTTCTCTGCTCTCTGAAGCCCTCATTCTGGGATGTGCCTCTTTTGCCTGGAGCGCATGAGGTCCCTGCGCCTGGGATGTCAGGTGGCAGCAAAGCAGAGTGAACATGGTGGCCTTAATGCTTGACCTGATGGTGTGTTGAGTGTCCCTCTGCCTCAGGGAACGCACCCTTCGGTGTGCATGGGTTTATTGGGTTGCTGTGGACGAGCATGTGTGGACTGCTAGATTTTGAAGAAAAGCCCAAGTGTGGGGTGAGGTGGTCAGAAGAAGGGACTAGAATGTACATTTTCTGTTTCAAGCATTTTCTATGTTTCTAGCACTTATTGAAAAATATAAGCATGTGTCATTTCTTATATTTTGAAATTACTATTTTATTCCCCTGGATTAAGAAATCTAGAAATGCTCAGTGTATTACATTTGCATGGTTTCTCCAGGAGAAAAATATAAATAATTATACATATTTACTCTCAATCATTTAAAAATAATTAAAGAGAAAGATAGTATAATGATTTGCATCTACGTTATTAAAATATGAAGTTCAAATCAGAACTTAAAATATAAGCTCTATAGTTTGTGAAGTATATTTTAAAGAAGCTCATTGCTTTATACATGGTACTAATATTTTCTGAAGGGTGAATAAACAAGTCACAATTTTATTAGACAAGCATCCCCAACTTTGAAAATACACTTTGACCTATTGGTTAAATTATCATTTTAAGATTTATTTGCAATATTTGAGCAATGAAAAAAATGTATATGGGAGCTTGCTAAAGAATGTCAATATGATCTTGATGTTACAGCCATATAAGAATTGACAGAATACTAACAGATAAAGAAGGATGCGTAGGATGAAATCTGGGTTTATTCTACTTGTGCCCACACACCAACAACAGCCTTCCACAGTGGAAGTCATTGCTAGCCCCCAAAGTGACCAAGTGAGACTTTGGGTAAAAATAATAAACACAACTATGCACACCCGCGATCTACTGTTTTTCATCTACAAACTCTAGTAGCTATTACAGTCTTACGAGTTTTGTCCTAATTGTAATAGCAGTGGAATGACAAATTTTGTAAGATTAGCATAAGGTGAAGAGGTTGAGTCATTTTATACATGAACGTATAAAAATAGTAAGTTTTCCTCAAAGACTGTGGAGGAAAAGCATCCTGGCAGATACTCTGTCCCACGATGTGTCCAGAGGAAGGAGAGAGCTCCACCAGCACTCGCCGCTCAGTCTGCTGCTGCGGTCGGTGGGATTTTGTCACCTCCGTCAGAAACCGCCATCTCATCCCCAAAGGCTGCCTGAGAAGTACAAAAAGCACGTGCTTAATACAGTAACTCCACTTCCTCATTTACACAGGTGGTTTTCTCTTTTGCTTTATAGTTCAGGTAGCATTAGAAAGGTCTCACTACTTCTATGATGAATACAGTCCATGTAAGCGTAGTTGGTGCAAGCTGTTGCTGGGAGATAAGAGCAGAAATCAGCTTCACCACCAACTCCAGACCTCACATAGATTACAACTGCGCTTCTCATTACAGCTCTGCTTTGTAGTCCAACTGTGCTCAAATAGTGGTGATTAGTGTATTAAATCATATATACTATCTAAGTATATTTGTGCTTCTGTCTCAAAGGCATCTAAAATTTCCCTAGATTGCAATACAGTTTTTTTTCTCTCAAGTGGTTTGTTACTTAAAAATGTTTGTTTTTGAAATGACCAAATAAGAACATGAAGATGCCAATCCTCAATTTCTTATCCACTGACTGGAAATCCTTTTTTAGAAAGGCTTTATTTTAAATGAAAAATGATAACTGTATATATGCATGGGGCACAATTCCATATATTTATTAGATATACGATGCTTTGTTATGTATATTTATAGATTGTGCAATGATTTTATCAAGCTGTAGAAATTCTTATATAAAAAAGATAAGATGACTTTAACTAGGTGGTACTTAGTATCTGGGGTATATGTGTATTTTGTTTCCACTTTAAGGGTAACTTATTAATTCACATTACTGCAAAGATGGTACCTATAAATAAACGTCACTGTAAACCTGTTACCACCCTGCTCGTTTCACACATGACTGCTCAGGATTACTCTCTGTATTTGTGTGGTGTTCACAAACACAAAAGATGTGGCTCAGTTGTGAATCTGTAAGTGAAGTAATCGCATACTGGCATTTCATAGTAGCACACAATCTGTCAAACTGGGCACTTGGTGGCCAGACAAATACTTTTCACAAGATTTTACTAAACAATTTAAGTTAGGCTTGATTTCAGAATTCGGTGGTTTAGCAACAGTTACTCTCCTGTCTTTGGTGATTAGTTGATGACGCATAACTGAGGCTGTCAGAGCAACTTCATTAGTAATAGCATCACAAAGCTCTCTGCCACACAGACATAATTTTGGCTTTCCTAAAATTTTATTAAAAAAATCCTTTGTGGTACCGTGTAATTACCTAACTGTTAAAGAATGTGGAGGAATGATATCTGAAGGTTTGTAACCATAAACCAAAAAAGTCATAATTTTTGTTGAAAATCTTCAATTAAATTTAAGGACTCCATGAATTTCCATAGTAAATATGACACATTTTAATATTTAGGTGTAAACATTATGATTAAGATATTCACTAGCATTTCAGTGAGCAATATGTTAATTATACATCATTTAAAATTTTTACAAACATTGAAAGACTATCTCCAGAAAAATCTCAAATCCTTGAGATGATTGTGGGGGAAATCAGGGTTAAACTACCCTTGGCGGGAACTTGACCTCGTAGCCCAGATAACAACCTGAGCTGTGTGAGTGTGCATGTGTTCAGCCTGTGAGTGTGAGCAGGCATGTGTTCACGAAGCAGAAGAGTTTCAGATACAACTGGAAGACCAGTCTCCTGTTCATGGCTAATAAAACTGGAACTCATGCATCACCCTATTTTGGGGGGAGACATTGCTGTGTAATCTCTAGATTTGGGGAATATGACATTTTCTTTACTAATTGTCCTTTGACCCTTTGATAATGTTGCTGCAATATCAAGATTATATTACAAAAGCTAAGTCTACTAGCTGCTACATTTTTCCAGTATGATCTTACCCTAAATTACCAAATCTTAAATGATACATTCCTTCATTAGGAATAACTCAGGTTTTTTGAAAAGCTCAAGTATTGCTTAGAAGATGAATTTTCGATTTTTGAATAACAAGCTGAAAAGATTACCTTGGGACTTATTTGAATTTTAAGTGTCCTGTAAATAGCCCGGCTTAAGATGTAACCCAGTTTCTATGGCCACTAAAATCTTCGGGTAAAATTAAGAATGGAAATGCTAGAAATTTTTTGAAGTCAAGAATAATCTATTACAAAACCAGGTGTGGTGGTGCATACCTGTAATCCCAGCACTAAAAAGGCCGAGGCAGGAAGATTTCCATGAGTTTGAGGCCAGCCTGGGCTACAAAAGTGAGTTCAAGGCCAGCCTGAACTCTACAGCAAGACCACGTCTCAGAAAAGAAAACGATAATCTGTTAGATAGTCAGAAAAGCTATGCTTCATTATTTTATTAAAATAGGGAGTTAATCATTATTTAAAGGTTGTTCTAGTCTTTTCCTAAAATTTTTATTCATTTTCCCGTTTTGAAACATTTAATAATTATTAAAATAGTACATGTTTATTTATAAAGTATATTATTTTTACCATGAAAGATTTCGTACACCGAACTCTATCAGTAAAAGGTGCAGTCTTTAGTACTTATCTTCCCCTGAGATGAATAGTAAGCCAATTCTAATGAATTTCAAAAAATATAACCACAAGGCTAGAGTAGTTTGCATTTTGAGGAAAGGATTGTCGTTAATAATTTTGAATTACTCGATGTGGCCACTAGATAGCAGTATACATCTTTGGACTCTAATAGGAAGCGCAACCTAAATAATATTAAAATTGTATGTTTGGTAATAACTTTCACTAAATCTCACCAGAAGAGAAATCTGGGGTGAAAAGTCATTGTTATAGTTTGGAGTGTTTCTAAATTGTGCTCCACTTTGCTTCAATATTTCCTTTCTTGAAATTAAGCAATAATCTGTAAGTAAATTTTAACTGTTGAATATTAACTCATTTTATTTATTCAGCAAATACAAAAAAGGTCTATTTATTATTAATTATGATACTCAACTAAAATGTTAGAAAAATTTGAGGTAATTGTTAATTTTATACCTAATTTGTTTTAGTAAAATAGTCTTATGCATTTTATTTATATATATATTTTTGGTCTGCTAGTTTGGGTGTTCGTCTGTATGTAAGACAATGAACTTTATAAAGACTTAAAAGATAATGAATCTGATGTTGGCAAAAAGGAGGCGAAAAGAAAAATAAGAATTGAGATGTGTTATATGTACCATTTCCCCATAATGTAATCACTCTGTACCATAAATATGCACTAATAAAAATTTTAAAATTAAGAAAAAAAGTCCATGTTTTCATTAATTAAGCCAATGAAAACACGTTGCTTATTTTAAAAATGTGTCAGTATGCTTGTTGCAAATGAAGTTTTTAACTTACGCATATTTAGAAATCGAGCATAGTCCTTCAGACTTTGACCTCTTAAAATGAACCTCACACTTCTCTGAATCCTAGAAACACTAAAATAAACAAAAATGAGAATAATTCATAGCATCGTTGAAAGCAAAATGTATCTGTGACAGAAATGCTGAGGGATCTTTAGGTGTGACAGGTGGATGCGATTCAAGGAGAAGACTTTGAGGGCTGAGCGTCCGTCTCAGGCGCGGAGGAGGGGCCACCAGGATCGGGGGCTTCTCTCCCAGCCCTGGAGGGAAAGCTGAGTCCGGCGGCCGCGGAGGTGCAGAGATGGGAGGGACAGGCCGGGGACGCTGCGGGGACCCCGGGCACCCAGCAGCCGTCCCAGAGGACGCGTGTTGTCCCCGTACCTGGTGGCGCAGTGTGGAATACACTTCTGTGGGCCTTGAAAGTGAGCCTTGAAAATGGACCTCGAAAGTGGCTCTGTCTGTATTTAAAGTATTTTGAGACTACCACAGTATTTATAAAATTAAAAACCAAACAAACAAACAAACGAACGAACAAAAAATTTTGTAGAAGTAAGGAGAAGTCCTGGAGATTTACGTAGAAAATTTAAGCGTAGAACTATGTTCTGAGCTAGTGAATGTTGTGTGCAGTGTGTGTGTGTGTGTGTGTGTGTGTGTGTGAGAGAGAGAGAGAGAGAGAGAGAGAGAGAGAGAGAGAGAGAGAAAGAGAGAGAGGAGAGAGAGAGGAGACAGAAAGAGAGAGGATGCCAAAGGGACATAAATTCCCTTAAGAGGCCAAGACAGAAAAAGCCAGTGCAATTAAGCCAAAGAGGTAAATTCTTCACAGAATATTCTTCATCACAACTGCTATGCTTCAACATAGCTTTACTTCTTGAACTACACAATTGACTTTTCCCTTTTAAAAAAGTTTCAGAGCTCGACCTCACTGCTTATCTGTTTATTCCTGTCGTATTTGACGTAAGAACTTTTGCTCAGCCACTTGGTGACATAATTTAAGTACTGCCAGGAGATTACCAAAAGTTTAATATGATCTAACTTCTATTTACATCTCTCTATCTGTCAGGAATTGTCCTCAAATGCTCTCAACATTAATTTTCAAAAACTGATCCTTACTTAAGCCAGCGATAGAGTGTTCCAAATCCCACGAGCGGCCTACAGTGAAAAGCTGCTCTGTGCACGTGAGGTGTAATCTAGACACTATTTGTGGTAGACAGAATAATGGCCTTCCCCAAAGACATCTATGTCCTAACTCCCAGAGTCTGTGAATACGTCATTATATGGTAAAGAAGAATTAAGTTTGTTAATTAACTGGCTTTAAAATGGGGAAATCAGTCTGGATTATTTAAGTGAGCCCGATGTAATCATAGGGCCGAGAGAAGGAAGTGAGAAACAGCGACAGGAGATACTCAGTCTATTTTCTGGCTTTGAACGGAGGAAAGGCCACCGGCCACGGCTCGAGGATGGAAAAGCCTCAGTGGAGTCTCTCCTAGAGCTTCCAGAAAGGACAGTCCTGCCAACACTGAACTGCAGCCATCCTGGGTCTTTAGAGTGCATCAGCTTTAATACTGAGTAGTGATCACAGACTAAATCTGTGTGGTTGGAGCACAAGACGTACTGGATAACTAAGTTCTAGTGAAACAGCCTTACTTATGTTAGATAATAAACATCAATATGCTGGTTAAATACTTCAAAACCTAAGTGAGGGGCTGGGAATTTAGCTCAGTGATTAGAGTGCTTGCCTTGTAAGCACAAGGGCCTGAGTTCAATCCCTGGCACCACAAAAAAAAATACCTAAGTGAATTTTCAGGAAAGAAATAAAAGACATATAGGATAAAGTGGGAAGCAGATGTTGGAAAGATGTACCAAGTCTTAGTGCAGCATAATAAAAGCAGTTAGATAAATACAGATCAAACATTGTGAAGTTGTGGTTTCCCTGTCATGACCCATAAATACTGTCAGCAAGAAATCCAAGTATTCAGACTTTCTTTTTGCACAATAAGGCTATTCTTGGTCTTGAGTAAGTGCAATAAAGATAGTTCAGCATTTTAAGGCATCTATTAAGTATTTCAGTGTAGAATCACTCAGGTAAATAAAAACTGTCTTTTTGATCAAGTTTGTATCACACTAGAGATTCTGCGACAAGTAGCGTTACTAAAAATAATTTAGACAGCTGCTGCACAGATATTTTGCAATGAGTAAGAAGTTATGTTGATGAGTGAATGACAGTTACCCCCCACCCTGGAAGCATTCTGTTTAGGATTGACTGGATTAGCACCATGGACAGTACCCAAAGAGCGGGATAAATGTTAATCATGTTATGTGTCCCATGTATTCCCTATTACTTACAATAAAAGAATGACAACATCTGAAGAGAACTTGTACTTTATGTGATTATTTAGTTGATGCTCAGTGGGAAAGAAAATTAAAGTATCTTAGACCCAGAGTCATGCATTTTATATGAAACCCTTTTATATGATGCTCTTGCCAGTGGCAACATTTTAAACTATTTCTCTTGTGTACAGCACATTGTCAAAATCATCCTGCTGTGAGAACAATGAAAAGATAGAAATGAGGAGAAAGATTTTGCCACTGGTACTGTGCTTTCTGTTCATATATCTACATTTTAAATGCCTGCCAGTGCCTCTGTGTAGAGACACAACAAAAGCAAGATGAACAGGTCAGGAGCCTGACCTACTTTCTTCATCTTTCTTCTTCACAGTGCATGGTAAAGCTTTAAAAAAAAGTGAATCTCAGCAATTTACACAATTGGAAAATTGTGGAAACAGGCGAGGAAGACATACTGTAGCCTCATCTGTCCCTAGAAAGCAAACAATGAACACACACATACACACACACACACACACACAATTTACCTAGGATACTAGGAAAATCTGTAAAAATCTTTTCCAGAAAATATGTTATTCAATCTCTTGTTTAAATGGAGAATGATTTTCCTAGGGAATAGTTATTAATGGTAGTGTTTTTCTTTCTTGGAAACTTCCAGATTTAGAATCTTGCTGATTTGTACATTTAACACGATTTACTGAACAACAACTACCGGGCACTGGCTATGTATTAATTCATTACAGGGTCTTTGCCCTCAAGAATTTTTATATAAGATGACAACACACAGTTGTGGCCTCCCTGACAAATGGTGAGGAAGGTGCACTGTCAGAATCCCTGGAATGCCAGGAAACCAGCACAAGAGCAATATTTGAGTTCAATTTTGAAGGATGACTTGGTACTTTCTGAGTATTTTATGGTAAGGGGAGAGAACACGCTACAACTCATGAGCAGTAGGCTAGGTGTGGTAGAGATGCTAAGGGACGTGTACCTAGAAAGAGCGGAGAAGAGGGCGTGTACACATGGATAGGAAAGATGGTTGAGTTTTGTGATAAAGCAACAACACTGGGTATTGGAGATGCGCCCTGAAACTGGGTTAGCTTGGGAAACACAAGTCGGTTTGTCATTCTCACGTGGCCCAAAATGCACGCTCCTGGTTGTGACGTGTGTGGACTCTGCCAGAGCTGACCTGCTGGACAGCCTGTGTGGTAGAGGCTCCCTCCTGAGCCTGGAGCTGCTGGGGGAGCCGCAGGCAAGACTGACGGACAGCTGGCAGCCCAGCTTGGAAAAGACATACATCTGCCCACATGCTGTTGGTTCACACTCCATCACTTGGGCAAGTCTAATTGCAAGGACTGCTTAGCAGCACACTCTCTGTCTGCCCAGAGGACGGGAAATGGCACATATCTGGCCTATCTTTGCCACAGACCCGGTGGGCCATCTAGTGGAGATGGGTGATTTCCCTCCACTGGGGAATCAACACCAAGCCAGTGCCTCCCAGTCAGGTTTGCAACTCGTGAGTCACTTGAGTCAACGTAAAGGATACACTAACTCAAGATAACTCCAGCGAGCAGATGAGGGCCTAGAAGCTCTGAGAGATAAAGATGCAGAACGTGTTTCTGTGATAGAGACTTGACTGGATTGTGTGAGTGCTGAATGCTGAGCTGGGGTACGCAGGACAGAAGACTCTGGAGCGTTTCATTGAGACGGTGCATCGAGGGTGATTCTAGCAGCTAACGCCGAGAACACGGCAGGGGAAGCAGGGACACACAGGAAAACAGAAGCCCAGTTTTGTAAAAGGTAAGTCCATTGGTTCTGAAGGACATCTGAACAGAAATGTCCGGGGAGAAAGAATGAAGAGACAGGTCTGAGTCTTACTTGAGTGCATGAGATATGTTTTTTCTGGAATGTGTGGGCTTAGGGCGGGAGTCACCAAACACCGAGGAGGCGTTGTAGAGTAAAATAAGAAGTACCCTGTCAGTCTCACATCTCCTACACCTGGGGAAGGTGGACGTTAGGACTTTCCCCGTTAGAAACAATGAAGTTCACTGCTGGGATTACACCCACCACAGGATACACCGTATGATCATCTGCTGGTTTCCAGCGCCTTGGACTGCTGTGTGGGAAGGTCTCCATCTCCCTTCACACCTGTCTCATTTCAAGACTTCTGCCCCACTCTCCAGGCAGCATTGGTGTCTGCTGCGCTTTCTCGAAAATTGAAACGGGCCCCTGCACCGAAAGCAAACTCCACATGCCTGGCATTGCAACTCCCTCTCGGAGAATTGTGATAATGGTGTTCTCCATCAAGTGATTGCTTTCTCCATGGGTGCCACATTTTAAAATGGCATAAAAATGAAAATTAAATTCAAAGTCCCAAACGTCTAAGACAAGCATATCTATATTTTTATGATATAAAGAACAATAAATATGAAATAGTTTTTTCATGCTGATTTAATGTTCCTTTGCTTCGAATTTAATTTCTGAGGGAATGCAGTTAATAAAGAAACAACAAATCCAATTTTACCACCTTGTTTGAATTTTGTTATTACAGTGACCACTACTAATGGATTTTTTTGTTCTCAGTAGGTTTCCTTCAGTTTAAAAATGGTATTATTTTATCACAGGAGATAAAACTTTGAAATGAAGTCATTTAATTTGGAGGTGTGGTTGAAATTTATTATTTTCCCACTTTTCAAATTCCTTTGACGGAGATGCCAGTTTTATGAGTCTATTCAGTAAGTTTTGGCAGAAGTGACGGGCATTCTCCCAGGAAGGTGACAGGCGGGACAGGGCAGGACGCTTCACTCTGAAGTTATGTAACCAGGCTGATTTGAGGAACGAAATAGTATGAAGCTTAGAGGCGCAGACTGGTCCTCCGAACAGGCCAGCGAGAGTAGCACCGAGGCGCCACCAGGCTGATCGCAGTGGCGGCAGAGAGGATGTGCCAGCAAGCCTGCTTCCCCAGGAAATGGGGCGCGGGACCCAGGGCACCCTGACAAGGTGGGCGCCGGGCGACGTCCAGCAACCGCTACTCCAGGGACAGCATCGTGCCATCAAGCATGCAAATCGTACCGATTTCCTTCTTTGTTCTGATTACATAATTATCAAGCAGCCGTTTGATGGCAGTTTAGCTTCTTGTGGTTTTTCCCACAGGTGGGAAAGTCCTAGACTGAAGATGACGATCGGGGTCGTCAGTGAATTAGGCCATTTGGTTATATTTGCAGAAGATCCTAGAATCTTCTCTTTAGTGATGACAAAAATCTAACTAACGTTGCAAAATGGAGGAACCCAACCGAAGGCCAAAGAGGAGAGCCTTTCTCTCAGGAGAAAGCCAGAAAAAGGGGTATTTTCCTTTAAACACCCTTATAGTAAGGTGATTTATGTATCGACCCTGGAAGACGAGGAAGTTGAGTGTAGGAGTGGTGGCAGTTTGTAAGTGCAGATTTTATTTCAGCATTATAGTAGCTAACAACTATGGAGCCCAAGCAAAATTAAACTGTCCAGCCTGCTGAGTGGACATGGCAGGCTTTATGGATGTGGACACTTTGAAGAGCTGTCGCTTGTCAGCCAGGACTCTGTGATTGTCCTCGGTCACCCCGCTTCCCCACTCTCACGGTGGGTAAAGAGCGACCTAGATGCGTCTTCCTTGGGACAGCTACATAACTTGCTCCCCGCTACCCCCAAACACCCTGACCACACGTATACAATTCTCTAAATATAACAATATTATCTTATTCACATGAAAAAAATCACAGTATTTAAAATCTAATTTTAGCCAGATTAAAAATATATATATTTTAACTGGTCTCCTCTGTCGTGCTGGCTTTATTTGCCACTGAAAAATAATGGGACAATGTTTTAGTAAAGACTTAGTTTGGGTTATGTCATAGAAATGTTTTGATCAGTGATCCTTATTAAAAGAACTCACCATATCTAATTAAAGGAAAAGAATTTTAAGCAAAAATATAATAGAAGTAAAATCAAATTATTCAAAAGATTGATGAAAGTGGAAAAGTAAGCATGATGGGTGTGGTCTCCTAGTCTCTGGATACCAATTATGGCCAGGACATTTGTGGACATCTCTAACACCACTGCCACTCGAGAGTCCCTTGTATGCATCATCCACCCCTCAAATATTCTAAGTACACAAAACCACGTATTTAATTTGTAGCCTTCAGCAATTTCCAGAATGGGAAAGATAATATATTTTGTAGGTGGTGAGTATTAATGGCTAATGTGCACACTGTCTTTAAACAGCCAGAAATATTCAATACAAATCAGAAAATTTGGTGTATCTTTTAGAATCACTGAATTTGTAATTTCTCTTATTTTGAGATCACTAAGAACATAAAATTACATTTTGTGAAGCTTAAGAAATTTATCAATGATACATATATAGGTCTATTTTTCAAACATAGTTGTTTGCTTTTATAACACTTTTGCGACAACATTATTTATTGACTTTGACAAGGATTATAAACATACAAATATTGAAGGAAAAATAGACACGTGTTCCACAAATGGATACAGGGCAATAATGAAAACAGAGAGAACTACGGTTTTCTATCTCTCCAATGTTATTACTTGTGACAACCTATCATCCGAATTTCTCCACAGCTTATTTTCTTGTAGGCTTCCACATATATGTATGTATGTTTGGTATCACCTGTGCTCAACTCTTTTCCAAATAACAATTATAAAATTACCAATATTTCTTAATTTCTGATAACATTGTTTTTCTCTTCTAAAAATGAGTACAGTCCTTCCTGTTCATTGATTCATCAAAAAAATGTATTTATGGAGTGCCAAGCTTTGTAGTAGGCACTACTGAATGTGTAAACATAAGCCGCACATGCGCCTGCACACGAATGGACATTTACAGCCATAGAGAGCGCATGCGTAGACGTCACCCAGCGTACTGTTTGTTTTATTTTAAGTGGCTGACAGAAGTGGAAGTGAGCCAGAGAAGAGAATAGAAAAGAAAAAAGCTCTATGAGTCCCAGTAAATGTAGACTTTTTTCTACAATAAAAATTCATATTTATAACACACACACACAAATATTATCAGTTTTTAGCCTTTTAATGTACTCACTTTTATTCTGATTTAAATATCAAATATTGTCTCATTTTTATGGGAAAAATAAAAAAATTGAAAACCAAGTATTCTATTTACCATTATTTCGTTTTCAGGAATAATATCTGTATGGACAATAGCCAAATGCACCTTGTCGTTATCTGCTTCGAACACCCGTGTGTCATTCACCTGAGACGCAAGAGGAACTCTGGTCACTGAGCGTCACACCTGCACGCGGTCTTGCTGCTTCCCAGTGAAATGCCTCTCGGGTGTGCGTGTAACCAAACGAGCTGTTCTTTGAGTCCAATGACCAATAAGCACTGGGCTCCTTTGACATGAGTTTATAAAGTCATTTTTGTTTCAAAATATATCTCAACAAATAGTCAATAACTTCATTTTATGGAATAATTATTTTGCCATGCAGGCATGCAGAACAGTTATATACGTCCATCTCTATGTATGTATGTATGTATGTATGTCTGTTGTTCTGTCTAATATGCTCTCATTTAATCCGAGGAAAATTTTACAGGGAGATCTGATCCCAACAATACAAAGGAAAATGAGGTTCCCGGAGATGACATGGTTTGCCGAACTTCCTTTTGGGAGGAAGTGCACAGAACTCATTCTAATTCCTCTGTGACTCCAAATCTAGTGCTGAAGGAAGAGCGTATCTTATTACACATCTGCTACCAAAGTGGAGGACGCGTTATCCACCGCCCACGCTGTGCGTGAGTATACGTAGGGCACATCGAGGGAGGCGTTTTTGTATGTTTGGAAATAATACCCAGTACTTCATAGTGACACCTTATATATTTGTGATAGATATATACTGAATCTCCACAATTCTTTCCACTTCTGAGAATGTTTTTCAAAGAGCTTAGAGAATTATTACAATAGCCAGATATTATAATAGCCAGATACGATGGAACAAAATCTGGGGATATCTGGGGGCTGGAAAGTTACTCAGATTTCTCACATTACGTCCTCTCTTTTCCTATAAACAACAATTCACAGCATACTAAAATTATGAAAGAAATGCTTTCGGTTTTTGAAATGAAGAGATTTCTGGAGAAACAGAGCTTGCATTTATAATGCTCTCCATACTCAAAAGTACTCAGGTTCTGCTTTGAGCAGACTATGCACTTGTTTGGGGAAGGAGAAAAAAGGGGTGTGGTGGCGAGCGAAGCTAATGGTGAGCGAGGAGAAGTGGAAGGCGGACTCTCCATCCGACTCTTCCGCGTCTGCTCGGCGTCGAGCCTCAGACAGCCTGGCCTGGGGGTTCCCGGGGCATTCACTGTCAGCTGTGCACAGTTGACGACAAATGCTTCTAAATGGCTGCAAGAGCCACGCCTGAGTTGCTGTCAGCCTGGCTCAGAGTCTAAGCCCGGGAGGGGACGGATGTCGCCAGGTGAGAATGACAGAAAGCACTATGATGTGTAATAAAAATGGCGGGAAAGTGCAGTGGGAAGCAAGAGGCCCTCGAACGCCAGACTGCAAACGCTGAACAGAGTCCCGTGCAGACTTCTCGCACCAGTGTTGGTACAAATTTCAAGGGGCGTTTGTGCTTAAAATATATTCTCTGTGATACACAATCTGGAATAAATGTTCACAGGAATCAAATAAAATCATAAAATCATCCACAGTCGAATTCTTAGTGGCTAATAAAATCAACCACTCTCATCAGTGATATTAATCAGCGGCTGCTCCAATATGCCTGAACAAACACAGCACCTGACTGTGGATTAATTGCCCCTACCGACAGCTTGTGGATATTAGCCTATCAGCAAACCATATGGCAAACTAGACTGCTCTCTGGTAATTTACCGGAAGGAAGCCAAAATAATTAGAAATCACTCTCAATAACCGCAGTTGCACACAGCAGCTCAGTCGCTGAAAGGGAACGGTCTTCAGGAGTGTGTGTTCTGCACAATCTGGAGACTCGCATTGCAATTCTCATGCAGAAATGGCTTCCAGACCGAGTGCTGAACCGGGAGGCTGTTTGCCATCTGCTTTCCGGATTGATTTGACTTGGAAGGGTTTCGTTTGTTGGTTTGTTCGCCTTTGCGTCTGGTAAACTTGCCCTGGCGTGAGGGTATTCGAACACAGCCCGGGCACTTCCTCCCCTCGAGCCTTGTGCAAGGGGCCAGGCGTCCAACACTGCTCGCCCACTCCCTCTTGTGATCTGCTCTACTAGAGTCATTATGTTGAGAACCAGAAATCGTTATTTTAAGCTACTAACAGCACACACATGAAGGTGCAGAGGGTCATGCCCCTTCCATTCTGAGTGCTGCCGCCCACCTCGGGGCCTCGCTCGCATGCACACTGGGGTTCCGCTGGCGGGCTGCAGAGTCTGCGTTTCCTTCCGCCTTCCGTGTGCTGCTCCTGCTGCTGGCCGCCGACCACGCTCTGAATAACACTGCTGAAGATGCGCGGTGCTTCACTAAGAAAATCAGAGCTCTCAACGAAGAAGCGGCTTTTCTTGCAATATCATCTACACCGGAAGCAACCATACTTTTCCATTTTTTACTTCCCGTCCTTTGAACTTCACTGAAAACAAGAGTGGCTCATCTAAGTTAATCTCTATGGGTAGAAATCACAGAAATATATTGGCCTCTATGTGGGGTAAGATACAGAAAATAGACACATTTGGTTCTTACTGCCATGAAGCACGTGGAGTCTAGTTGAAGAGACAGCCTAAATCTGTACAAATATGCATGTATTTCTCTGAGAAGAGGACACAGAATACTAAAGATGCAAGTGACCGAACCTGGCAAGTCTTCCCCGAGGAAATGATGTTTAGCTGAGCTCTGAAACATAAGGAGGTATTATTGGGTGGAGTGATGGGGGAGAGACTTGAGTGACTCAAGACGGAATCCTTCCAGTCAAGGCTGAAATGATGGAGGGCATGTGTGTGCACAGACCAGCCTAGAAAGGAAACAAGAAAGTATATTGCATAAGACCTTGGAGACACGTTACAGACCTAACAACAAAGTGAAAAGGCGGGGAAAGATGTGTAGGGGCACAAACTACTTACGTGTATGCAGCTTCTATACGCTGAATTCATTACATCAGTAATAGACAAGAAAGCAAGAAGGTTACTGAAATGTTCTGGGCCGAACTGTATGAGGGCTGAGTAACGGTAGTGGCAGCAGAAATGACAGACAGATAGACACACTTATGTGTGTGTGCGTGTGTGTGTGTGTTTTGGAAGTAGACTTGTGGTGTAGTTTTCTGGCTGATCTGATGTGGAAAGTGAGGGAGAGATAGATATCTGTGGAGACTCTGGCAAGAATGCTTTCGGTGTGTAGTGGTAACCTCTGCTGTGGCAGGAAACACTAAAGGAAGAACAAATTTGGCAGGTAAGATATCGAAGTAGTTTTTGAGGACATCTCGTCATAGGAGCTTGTAAAATTCCCATCAAGTTTTGGTCCTGGCCATTCTCCTGCCTGGGCGTCTGTTTCGTAGGTATTCAGGATTCATTTTAATCAAGTGCTGTGAAGCGTGTGGGTGTAGAAGTGACTGCATGAAGTGAAAGGTTTGTAGTACCTGCAGATCCCTGGAAGCAGGACACATGGCCTGTGACATGGTGTCACATTTGACACAGCAGGTTGAGCAGGTGGCTTTTGTGGTGGTTCCCTTGGGAAGCAGTAAACAGTGCAGGAAAAGCTGGTTTAGGAGTTGGTATTTACATAATTTCGGGGTACTCTGTGTTGCCCAAACTGACCCCAGATGTCTGGTCCTGGTTGTGGGCTGATTAAGGCAGGACAATAGAGGCTTAGTGTGTACAAACCAGGCTGTAGTTGAGGGCCTGCCCTCCGATTTGGATGGTTTCTATCTCAGAGTTATACTCAGGAGTGAATTGCTTATTATCTTCAGGAATTGGTTAGTTCAAGGAGGGCCAGTCCCCTGCGGTGAGCAAGGTCCCAGATGTCCAAGCTCCAGGATGCCAAAAATAAAGAGCATCAGCCTATCTAATGGTAAGTTAGGCACACGTGTTAGAAGAACATAAAGGTCAGGGTGAAAGACATTAGAGACTGTCAACAAATACCTCACTGAGTCGCCGGGGTAGTTAATCCAGTCTGAGGAAGAATGGAGAAGGGGGACAAGAATGTCTAGGACCAAGTTCATCCACAATCAAACACTCAAAATGTGGGGAAAAGAAGCAGAAATCCTCAGAATTTATAGAGAATTATTTGTTAAAAGGTGTAGGAGAGAGGAAGGAGTTTGTGGTTTCATGGAAATTGAGAAAAGAAAATGAAGAAGGCTAGCACAATCCTTGGTGTTACATCCAGATCAATGGTGAGATCACACGTCTCTGCCACTCTTGATTTATTAACTTATGCTTTCTTTTCTTTAAAAAAAAGATTGCTTTGTTCCACTGACAACTGAGGTGACTCTTGCCACGAGACACTCTCTCCAACTCAGTGTGCAATTTGTTTTACAGCTTTGGGTTTTATTGGAAGTTTAAGTAATTGTGACATTAATCATAATAAACACCATCATTTAGAAACCAAATTTTGTTTCTAATACACAAGGAAAATTAGACTGAAGTTTTTATTTCACTGAGTCCTTAACAATGGTGTAGTGTATTAATTGTCCTGTTTTCAGCTGGGAGAGTTATGATCGAATGTTAGAACTTTATTTGTGGTGGTAGGATCAAACCCGGGCTTTACGCATCTGGGCAAGTGCCCTGCCGTGGGGCTACCTCCCCAGCCTCCATTACATTTTTACAACATGGAAATGATCATTTATTCATTCACTGAACAATTGTTCCTTGTTTAACCACACGACATAGTCACGGTTATGAAATCACATGCTTATAAAAACACATTTTTATTGAGTTGATTCATAAAACCTAAGAAGGCATATAATTTTTATGTAATGCTTAAAGTCATTCAAAACTTTTTTCAAGAGTTACACGAGCTGCTGCTGTAGAATCCAATTCTGGGTTATCCTCTCTCTTTGAAGATAATCTTGTCTAATGTTTCAATACTGCTAATGGTTTGAAATTTTAAAATTATGTAACTTCAAACATACTTTCCTAATACCTGGCACTGTGGGGTTGCCTCGTCAAATCTCTCTTCCCCTTGGTACCTCCTGGAACCTTTTGTCCCACCTGTCCCGTCATTTTTATTTCCCCCCAGACATCTGTGAGCCCCTTAAGAGTCTCTTATAGCCTGGTTTCAGTTCCTTTACCTTATTCAGTGATTTTGGCATGTGATTATTTATCCAGGGTCCGCTATCTGGGGACAACAACTAGCTTCAGTACTCCAGATGTGGTCCAGCCAGTGTAGAGTACAACTAGCAACTTCCTTATTATGGACAGATGGCAAAGATCATTGCGGTACTTGACAGCCATGTTATGTGATGCTGTGCCGAGCCTGCCTCTCTGACAGGCCTGCTCCCATGAAGTGTTAGATAATTACTTTAGATTTATATTTGATTTCTGCAAAAGGATGTAAAACATGTCTGTAGATTCTGTTAAACTTCATTTGGTTTTAGCTCAATCATGTTTTTTCTCAATCTTGTCCATGATCTGAGTTACTGATCTCATAGATAGATAGATAGATAGATAGATAGATAGATAGATAGATAAGATAGATAGATAGATAGATAGATAGATAGATAGATAGATGGATAGATAGATGATAGATAGATATGCATATACCTTACCTGGCAACTTGACATTCATATCATTATACTCTCATACAAGTTATTGATAAATGAGTTTATCAGCACTGGACCAGTTAAAGAGCCCTTCAGGACCAGGTTTCATGGTGATGTTAATGAACAAGCAACCACCTCTCTACTTCGGTCAAAGTGCAAACCCAAGAACCACACTTTGAGTTGGCCAAGAAATCCCCATCGTGCTGGCCAACCGGCTATTGTGGAAATGTTGTAAATGTTTTGTTGGAGCAAAACCTCCACATTTTACTATCTTGTCACTTTTTCAATAACTCTACAAAACCAAGTTGTTATTTCTATAGGGAAACTTAGTACTGAAGAGATAGACTTGAAAAATGACACAAAAAATATGGTGATGAAACTACCTATAAAAATCTAATAACTAGGTTCTTAAATAAATGTCCTGTGCTCCATGATACTTGTGAGTCTGACTGTTCAAGAAAAGATTCTGGTGAGACATCGCAACATTTCCGAGATAATCACGTGAGATGTCATTGACTTACTGTTTATTCTGGATTAAAATCACCTTTCTGTTTTAGTCAGGGGCATGTGTTTAGGGTTGCTTGTTTTTCCACAGGAAGAAACAGTCAAAAGGATCTTTAGTACACTACTTTATACACTGTAAGTCTGTGCTGATATTATAGCTGTAACATTTCTGGTTAAGTGTATGCTAGTAATAAACTAATCGTATTGCATTGGCTGAGAGAAAAGTAACAGAATAGTCCATTTGCACCTAATGGGGACTTTATCACCAGCTGTTACATAGTAAATATTTAAACACCATTGTTGTCTGCCCACAACCGAGAAAACTCTATTGCCCAAACGGTGCTTGAGTCACGTGACTCCCACGTGATGCTGATGTGTGTCATTTATCACAGCTGGTGCGCTTGTGTAACTGGATACATGGCAGTTTTAGACTGGCCACACAATTATAGCTGGATATATTTCTATTATTTTTCTTACTCTTTTTGGCTTCTCAGGCCACCATTAAAAAACAAAAATGGTCCTCTGCTCTGTCAGGGCTTCTTACTCCCAAGGGGGGGAAAAAATGAATGAAAGGATTCCAAGTGGAACCCCACGTGGGACACATTAGTGAGTTAGAAAGATCCTTCTTCAGAAAACAGAAAACTAAAAGGGCTGGGGACGCAGCTGGATCTGAAAGCCTTAGGTTCAAACCGCAGTATTGCAAAAATTTTTCATTTTAATCATGTCTACACTCCAATGCCATTTTTCTTAGCATCTCTTGTAAGACCTTTTATATTTATGTAATTACAAATATACGGGAAGTTGTACAAAAATGTAGACTCCTATGTACTATTTACCCAGATTTGCCCAATGCTGACTATGAAACAATAAAAGAAGAAAATTGTCATTACTACAATCACAGAGCTTATTCAAGTTTCATCAGGCTTACATGCCTGAGTCGTTTGGATGAAAGTGTGGGTCTACACACACGGTTTCAGGCAGCTTTGTCCCTTGTAGACATCATATTCAACATACAGAACTCTTCCACTCCCTAGGTGAGCCTGTGCTGTCCCTTCGTAGCCGTAACATCTCTGCCCCAACCACGGGCCGCCTCTACTCTCTTCACCATTTTTAGTTTTGTTATTTCATATATATGAGTGGAATCATACAGCATGTGACCTGGGGTGACTTTTTTCCCCACAATATAATTCCCTGGAGAGCCATCTGACTTATAACATGCGTCGGTGTGCAGCACGGCCCGCTGTGTGTGGCTATGCCGCCGATCTGGGCAGGACACCTGGGGAAGGGCAGTTGGTTGTTTCCGTGTTGGAGCTGTTATGGGTTAAAGTGATTTGAACACGCCTCCTACCACGTTTTTGTGTGAACAAAGGTTTTCAGCCATCAAGGATGATGCTCAGAGTGCAGTTGCTCAATAGCAAATGATCAGGACGTGTGTTATTTTGTCCAGCGTGGTTAGATCATTTATATCCTCACCATCAATGAATGTGTGATCTGGGTTCTTTGCATCCTCACCAGCCTTTGGTGCCAAATAAACTATTAAGGTCATCACTAAGTCACAAAATTTCTTTTGGCCAGATCTCTTTCGGCTCATGTTAAAGATGTTCCTATTGAATAATACCGTTGGTTTAGCAAAGACTCACCAGACGTCGCAGTAGCAGGACTTTGGCCAGGACGGGCCGGACCTTTCCTCCAGGGAGGACCCCACATCTCCTCGAAGGCAGTGGGATCACGGACAAGTGGAAGGGGAAGTCCAAGGAAGGGGCTCAGCAGGCGTGGGGAGACCTCGGCATGCTTGAAAGCCTGGTTGGTGGGAGCTTTCCCCAGACAGGTGTTGGGTCCATGTTTTTGATATTTTAATTTTTATAGAAATATGTAGAGCTAAATTTGTAAATGAGACCTCTCCTCATTTGGAAATGCAGACTCAGATTTTCAAAGGCCACAGATGTCCTGAAAATCAACTTTGGCCTAAAGACAAGTTATTTGAGAATATGGTTTAGAGAGATGAGAGGCTCAAAAGAAAATAAATGGGCAGTATCTTCATTATTTGCGTAATGAGGCTGGAGCAATACAAAAAGGCTTCACAGAGTAGGAATGGTATCAAACTAGAATGTAGTTATGAATCACCTGGGAGCAGGCTGGGGAGAAGGAAATGGAAGGAAGGAAGGAAGGAGGGAGGGAGGGAAGGAAGGAAGGAAGGAAGGGAGAAGCTATGACTGCTCGCGTGCAGCCAGGTGTGCCATCCGCCAGGTGTGCCATCCGCCAGGTGTGCCATCCGCCAGGTGCTGTTTTAGTTCTGCTGATTGCAGGGCACTGACGATCCTGCTCCCTCTGCACTGTGCGCTTGGTCTGTGCTCGGGGGCTGAATGACGAGTTCCGTTACTGGGCTCTCTCGTATCTGGCTTCCGCTTAGTTTCAGCCGCAGCTTCAGGAGTCTTTGGATGGCCTGAGTTTCCCGGTCATAATTGAATGGGAGATAATTCAGAACATCCATGAAGGAAAATAAAGGTGGAAAATATGTTTGGACCATGTTTTATGGCAATTATTACATTGATTCAGTTTGTTTCTTTCTGATAATTGTGGTATTAATCTACCTAGA
Source organism: Hystrix cristata (assembly GCA_004026905.1). Lineage (NCBI taxonomy): Eukaryota > Metazoa > Chordata > Mammalia > Rodentia > Hystricidae > Hystrix > Hystrix cristata. Next base: position 93,492 of record PVJO010005956.1, read on the forward strand.
CATTTTATTTCAGCATCACATTATCTCAAGTGCTTTCAGTGCCCTCCAGAATTAGACTTCTGTATCACCAGCCAAAAACTGTTGGAAAACTGTAATGTTTGCTATCCTGTA